>JAUTDX010001383.1:0-59125 GCA_030844895.1 Ambrosia x helenae | reverse complement strand
ATACATATGTGTTGAGTACATGAGTGTGAGTCGTCTAAGACATCATGATTAAGAGTTTGTTAGAACTCGTGAGTTTAAGGGTGATTGTCCTTGAAATTAGGTGATCAACACGTATTAGTTTTATAGTTCACGAGATTTGTATGAACGTGTTTGTTTTGTTGTTAACACATGCTAGTACCTTGGGATGTTTGCTTACTTGTTTTAGTGGTGAGTTACTGTGCATGAGAGTGTGGTAATCTCACGGGATGCCTTCTGGTAAGTGTCGAGGATTTTGTATGCATAAACATTTTCTGAGTTTTCTGAATACTCATGCTTCACTAGACTGTGGGGGGGGGGGGTATTGTGTGTGAAAAACGTCTAATTATGCACATATAATAAAAAATAATAATGGAATGCGTACGGATGTTGACCTGGATCGTTGACTGTCGTCACATGGGTCCCCCGAATGAAATAATCATATTTGTGAATGGTGCAGGGAGTTCTAGCTTGCCCTGTTAGCAGTCTCTGGATTGTTGACAGTGGAGCTTCCGGGCACATGACGGAGATATGTCACTCCTTTTTGACATAAAGAATATTAATGGAGGGTATGTCGCATTTGCTGGTAACAAAGGTGGTTACATTTCCATGGAAGGAAGTGTTAGTAATGGGATTGTGAGCTTTGAAAAGATTTCATTTGTGAAGCAGATTGATTACAATTTACTGAGTGTTTCTCAAATTTGTTATAAAAAGTTTTCTGTGCATTTTGATGATAAGTCTTGCTACATTCTGAAACCCGAATTCGAAATACCTAAGGACTGGATCATGCTTAAAGCTCCAAGAGTGAACAATTTGTACATTCTTGACATGAGCAAAGAAACCACGACTCAAGGTCAAGTTACGTGTTTTCTGTCGAAGGCTACCGAGAAAGAATCTATCATGTGGCATCGATGGATGGGGCATATTCACCTTAGAAAAGTGAATCATTTGGTGAAGAACGGGCTAGTAGAAAGAGTCAATGTTTTAACACTTTCATCTGAATGATAAGTGTGTAAGTTGTAAAAAAGGAAAACAACACAAACAGTCCCACAAACCAAAGAAAGTGAACTCTATCACTATTCCACTTGAGCGTTTGCATATGGATCTTTTTGGCCATGTCAAGCGTAAGAGTAATTATGGAGAGATTTACTATCTTGTGGTAACTGACGACTATTCAAGATTCTCGTGGGTGATGTGAATGCAACACAAAAGCGAAACGTTTAATAATCTGAAAGTTTTGTTTACCCCGGTTAGAAAACATTTATGGTTTGAAGATAAAACGCATAAGAAGTAACAACGGGACGGAGTTCAAGAATTCTCAGATGTATGCATTATGTGAGGAAAAAGGAATTCATCATGAATATAATGCTCCATATACTCCTCAACAGAATGGTGTTGCAGAACGCAAGAACAAGACTCTAATTGAAGCGGCTAGGACAATGCTTGCAGATTCTAATCTTCCAGTAATGTTCTGGAACGAAGCTATTCATGCAGCTTATTACACTCTGAATCATGTGTTGACGGTGAAGAAGTTTGGAAAGACTTCTTATGAACTACTTAACAGACGCAAGCCGAACTTAGAGTATCTAGAACCATTCGGGGCACCATGCACGATGCTGAATCCTACGGACACGTTTGGAGCTAAAGCAGAAGAGGGCAGGAGTGGGAGAATGTAGATGTTCAACGCTACACTCAGAATGTTCAAGGAAATGGGCCCGATTGGATGTTTGACTACAAAGATTTCTTTGAGTCATTCATCTAGATAGCTTGGTTGAAGAGGTTGTACTATGTTTTATATTACGTGTGTGAGAACGCAGTGACTTCACCGTTAGTGCGTCCGATCACCGTAACTCCTCCAGCAGCTTCTAATGATGCCAATGCTCCTGTGATCGAAGAAGAAATTTATCAAGGAGCTTCTACAACGTTTGATTCATCTGATTCAGAAGAAGATGATGAAGTTATCAGTGAAGCTATCTTAGATCATGCTACAGTATCGCCTCTAGTGAACACTAATCCAGATATTCCATCTTCATCAAATACGGGTAATGATCTGGATATGGCAGAAAATTTGAATGTTCCAACGGTCAGTTCAGTACCTGATAATCTGGAATCTCTGATTCATCGAATTCACCCGTTAGGACAAGTCGTTGGAAATCCTGGTAGCAGTGTGATGACAAGTGGACAACTAAGACGTGCAATCATCAATAAAAAATATTGGAGTCCTTGCCCGATATACTCAGATTCAAAAGTCCGGTGATTAAAATGATTGGTCTTTTGCTTGTTATGTTTCGCAGGTTGAGCCGTAGACGTACAAGGATGCTTTACTAGACGAATCTTGGGTGGAAGCAATGTAGCAAGAACTTCAACAATTTCAGAAACTTGGAGTCTGGACGTTGACTGACTTACCACCAGACAGGAAGAAGATTGGTACCAAATGGGTAATCAAATGCAAGAAAAGATGATAGAGGGCTTATCGCCAGGAACAAAGCTCGATTGGTGGTTCAAGGTTTTAGTCAACAAGAGGGAATCGACTATAACGAGCTCTATGCACCTGTTGCATGCATTGAAGCAATCTGAATGTTTCTTGCGTATGCATCTTACATGAAATTCAAGGTGTATCAGATGGATGTTAAATGTGCTTTTCTTTATGGTGTGGTGAAAGAAGAAGTGTATGTCGATCAGCCACCGGGTTTTGAGGATCCTATCCACCGGGATAAGGTCTACAAGCTGAACAAAGCGTTATACGGTTTGCACCAAGCCTCAAGGATGTGGTATGAGGAGCTGAGCACCTATCTTCTTTCTAAAGGATTCAAGCGAGGTTTAGTTGACTGTACCTGTTCACGAAAAGAACAGAGGGTGACTTGCTTCTAGTACAAATATATGTTGATGACATTATATTTGGTTCTACTAATGAACTTTTGTGCAGAGAATTTGAAAAAGTTATGCAGGAGAAGTTCGAGATGAGTGCT
The DNA here is from genome assembly GCA_030844895.1 of Ambrosia x helenae. Lineage (NCBI taxonomy): Eukaryota > Viridiplantae > Streptophyta > Magnoliopsida > Asterales > Asteraceae > Ambrosia > Ambrosia x helenae. Next base: position 56,141 of record JAUTDX010001383.1, on the reverse strand, counting down.
ATCGGACAAATACAATTCTTTTTAGGCTTACAGGTGGATCAATTTCCAACGGGCATCTTTATTCACCAGACGAAATACGTGTCTGAAGTCTTGAGCCGATTCCAAATGGATGATTCTAAGTCGCTTGATACTCCCATACAACCCAATCACGGGATTGGAGTTAACGCTAAGGGGGAGCTTACTTATCGTGCCATCGTCAGATCTCTTATGTACTTAACTGCATCCCGGCCAGATATAATGTTCGCCACATGTCTTTGTGCACGATTTCAGTCGAAGCCGAAACAAACTCACCTTGTAGCAGTTAAACGAATCCTTCGTTATCTGAATTGTACTCCATCACGCGGGTTATGGTACCCTAATGATGATAACTTTGATTATTGCCTTTAGTGATGCAGATTATGCAGGTTGCAATATTGACGCTAAATCCACATCGGCTGGATGTCAATTTCTGGGAAGCAGGCTCGTGACCTGGCAATGCGAGAAGCAGACGTCTGTTGCTCTGTCTACATGTGAAGCAGAATACGTGGCAGCCTCGAGTTGTTGTTCACAAAATGCTTTGGATACAACAACAGATGCGGGACTACGGTTTGCAAATTCTTAGAACCCCCATTCATTGCAATAATGAAGCAGCCATTGCACTCACTAAAGACATTGTCAATCATTCTAAAGCTAAGCATATCCGAGTGAGATATCACTTTATTCGGGACTGCTATGCTAAAGGATTGATTGACATGGTCAAAATCCACACTGATTACCAAAGAGTTGATTTGTATACCAAAGCTTTTGATAAATCATGATTTGAATTTCTATTAAGAGCAAATGGTATAATAGAAAGGCAAGACTTAACTCCTCATCGGTTTATCCGTTTTTGGTTTGTTTTTGTTTTTCAAAATATATCAAAAAAAAAAAAATCCAAAAATATGTTTTCAATTTTAGGGGGAGCTTTTATTTTCAGAAAACCAAAAACATTAAAAAAACTGAAAATCCATAAAAATTAGAAAATCCAAAAATGATTTTCCTGGAGAAACTGAGGAGATGATAGTACATCAGTGAGGATATGACACATGCTATAGATTTGTATTGTTTAAATTAGACGTGTGTTGATTTGTGTGATGTGCTGGTAGGCTTCAAACATAACGAACTACTCGCTAGTGGCTGAACACCTCATGGACATATGGTCCTAGTACCGTAGTTTCGTTTGATAGGGTTGCCAAAATCTGAGGTTTCGGGTCGTTATGTTAATTGTTATCCGGGGTAACCTGACTGATCTTTTGTCGTATTGATTTATGGATCTAGTTTCAGTCAGGTTATTTGCAAAAAGAGTTTTTATGCCAAACCCTAAAAGTTATCGAATTGAGGAACTTCATGTATAACGATGATCGAAGATCATTTAATGCATCATATCAAATCAATGATGAAAATCATATTTGATATCAGCCTCAACATGGTACGTGTGCACATGTTACTTTGTAGCATTGATTTGCTGACCTGTACACCTCTGTTCTTCGTATCTTTTAAAAATAACGGATAACATTGGCATAATCACGCGTTACGACGAAGCTTTGTGCAAATTCCTTGATACGGGAATATGTCATGTGCATGGGAACTTTAAGCTTGTTAGTTTTAATATACTTAATGCGTATCATTTTAAAGCATTGCATAACAGTCTGCATGTGAGCTTATGTAGATCACATTATGAGCAATTGCCATATCACACATTGTCTTTAATGATAACATATTAAAGATCAACGGTGTGATCAGATTTCTCATAAACTGATATGATCCTCTTACCATAAATCACAAAATGTTTACTGCTTTCAATTTTTTTTCATTTTCTGCATATATACAAAAACTCAAAAAGATTTTTAGTGTGTTTTAGTATAAATTTCAGAAAATCCAAAATTTTTACATTTCTATATTATTTTCGATAACCTATGGTGGATGATAGTCATTTTCTAAAGTTCGACGAACCTGTTTTGGTCAAAAATTACTTGCTACAAATAACTTTGTTTTCCAAATTAGTAAAAGTGAGGTAGAGTGCTAGATGTGTGTAAATATGTTAAATGTCTAGTTTTATCACCAAAATGGCACGTTAGAATGTCAAAGAAACAATAAATGACAACTATGCTTAGGATGGCAAAGAAAAGTAGTCAGGATGGACAGTTATATCCCGAGGATGTAACTGTCTGACAAAAATGATGAAACAAGCAATATAAGTAATAAAGCAACAAAGAACAACACTCGATGTACAAGGAAAGCCCTTGACCAGTTATTGATCGCTGGCACGAAACCTCGGGAGGAGTCTAAGCCCTGCCTTGTTTGTTAATATTAAAAAAGGGTAAAAAGGTTACAACTTTGGATGAATGAATGTTGAGTGTTCTATGATTACAATGATTGTGCTAAGTGTGTGTGAGTATCAGAGTATTCTATGATGAGCAACAGAGTGTAAGTGTTGATCAAGTGAGTCTAATGTGTCCTATACTCATCAATCATTCCCATTTTTTAGTTACATGAAAGTAAATGAGAGATCCAGTGTAATCCGCTATTTAGTTAAGTTCTTTGAAAGCTTCAGGTGACCGTTGTAGCTGTTTCATCTCAGCTAGTCGTTGCAGTAGCGATTTCCTGGTTCTTCACCAATATTTAATGCACATCGGTTACAAGTTTGACTCCTTCTTTAAGCTTAGACTTTGGCTTCCAAGTGTAACTTCTTCATCCTTGACTCCTTTGACTGGGTATGGTAATATTGACGTTGTAGAAGAGTTACAAGTCTATAATATATGTTGATTGTACCTGCAATAATGTCATAGAAAGATAATCTGTTAGTCCATCCTCAGGATGTACACATGTGAAATACAGTTACATCCTGAACCCTGTTAAGTCCTTCAGCCTCCTGAGGATGCTACACTAAGAGTACGAGGTAAAATCATCCTAAGGATTTTCACCACCAACAGAACCAATTTGAGTTTTGTATCATTTAAATGAGAAATTTTGAATGTTTGAAGGTTTTCAAGGTTTAAAATGACAAAATGGGATTCGAATCGGACATTTGGTAAAATTTCATTTTTTCCAGATTCTTATTCGACCATTCGTTAGTTCGAATGAGTCTTCTGTGAGTTGATTCGAACCTTCTTAGGAGGTCGAATGAGAGTGTTTGTTTGAAAATTTTTCGTTCAAACCATTTATTTTTCATTCGGACCTTTAGATACATCGAATGAACAATGGATCTTTTCATTCGAACCCTGAAAAGGGTTGAATGAGACTTGTCTATATATACCAAGTTCCTCGTTCGAACCCCACACAATTTTTCAGATATTTCCAACATTAAGTCACCTTGTTTCCCTGATCTTTTACACCTTATAATCTTGTTCTTTGAACTTTGCTGATCATTTCTATATAATTTTTTTTACAGGTAACGGCCGTGTTATCAGATCAGAATCCTTGTTCTTAGTTTCGAAACCCTAGTTTATGATTTTGATGACTTAGACTATTAATTAGACAAGATTGACCATCAATTCATCAATATCGTTGGTTTTAGGGGGAGAGTAACACAAAATCAAGGGTTTAATCACATGAATGATGAACAACGATTATTTAAACCTAGATTTTGGGAAAAAAAACCATCAATAATGATTAATTGATGAAATTAATTATGGATAAATGTTAGTCGATGGTTTTAGGTTGTTTTTTAATCAAAATCAGATGTTAAAATGGTTTAAACAATGAAATGGCAATTTTGAATCAAGACAGTTTGTCATTCGACCAGTTTAGAGGGTCGAATGAGTAAAAAAGGGTCGAATGAACATGTTTTAAACACATTCGACATCATTCATCTTCATTCGAACCCTCGAAGGATCGAATGAAAAAGAATTGTTGACCATTTTTATTTTTTTGTCAGGTTTAACGTATTTTTTATGATTGTTTGTTTGTTTTTGCAGATAAAATGGCCGAGCAACCACAACAAGATGTACAAGAGCCTGAAGTACAAGAACAGGAAGCACCCAAAGAACTGAATTTTGAGCCAAAACATAATTGTTGCGCGTATGCTGGTCCAGTCGGAAAGTATGAAGAGTTTGAAGGGATTGTTAGCTTTATGAAGAGATGCATAGTAGTTTAAGTGATTGCGCAACCAGTGACGATTTACAAAGATCATCAGGTTGATGTTTGGGAGAAAGCAGAAATTACATTCTGGGATAATAAGTCAGTTATACAGATCAGGATTCAAGGCCACTTGGTGTTAGTTTCTGAACAAGACATCAGAGAGGCATTGCAGTTACAAGATTCTCCTTCCGATCCAATTGAACTTTCATGGACTGAACAGAGAAATTGTTTACTGAGAATGAGGTACAACGGACCAATCACAGACTATTTATTGCATAAAGCCAAACTGTGTCCTCAATACAAGTATCTGTTACATGTGATTCTACATGTATTTGGACCAGTTAGTGGAGGTTATGACGTGCTGAGAAAGAGTTTATGTTCTTTGGTGGTTGATCTCATTTTAATCAAGCCTTTCAATGTGTCGGGAATGATATTTCATCACGTGATGGAAGTGTTACAAGGCTTAAAGGGTGAAAAGTTTCTGATGTACCCTAGGTTTTTGCAGATGGTGTTTGATAACAAGTACAAGGAGTTGAAGAAAGATCCTTTGCAGGTAATCAATCAAACACACATGAATCAGACTACTCTAAGCAGAATAAAGGCATACATGGGTGTACCTGATGCAGAAAAGCCACCACATAAAAGATTATTTGGACACTTGAGTTCTGTTGGTTACAAGGATCCACGACAAGACAAGGTTAGACATGCTGATAGGAATTCGGATTCTGACGGTCCATTATGTTCGATTGATAAAACTGCTAAGAGAAAGAGACAAGTGAAGAATGTAGGTGCAAAGTCTGGAAAGGGTAAACAAGTGGCGGTGAAAGAAAAGGAAACAAAATCGAAGAAGGTGACAAAGGGGAAAGGTAAAACAAAGACGATGTTGGTTGATGAAGACAGTTAAGAGATTGAGGAGGATGAAGAAAGGGATTCTCAGACTGAAAATGTAAAGGTTATTAATCCCAAGGCCACTGAGATTAGTACACCTGATGCTTTAGAGAAGATTTATGAGGAACAGAGGAACAAGACTGTGACTGAGGAGAATGAGGAGCTTATACTTGCCTTGATGATTTTCAAGGTTCACAAGTTACATGAGCTAAGACTGTTCGTGGTAGAAAGAAGTCTATGTCAAAGAAGGAAAATCCAAGAAAGAAAAGAAACAGAGAAATTAATTTACTGGTTCTAGGAAAGAAAGTTCCAGAAGCAACTACTTCAAAAGCAACATCACCAGCAACATCCCCGATAATCAAGAAGAAGGAAGTATTTGAGAAAGTCATTACAACATGTCCATCATCACAATTAATTCCTGAAAACATCTCTGCAACTTTGAAGAGTGTTTTGGATGAGATACAGAAGAAAACAGAAAAACCCAGAGCTGAATCTAGTTCTACTCCTAAGGTTACTGTGTCTGATGAAGTAATGGAAGCAGTTAATAGACAAATTAGGAATGTGATGAAAGCATTTAATCAGCAACAAGCAGAAATCAGGCAGATGAAAGAGAATGAGTCTGACATGTTGAAAATTGTTTTATCTTCAAAGAAACGTCAGGATGAATTAGAAGAAACAGTCAAAAGCTTAAGGGTTATGAGAAGAGAAACAAAAAGAAAATAAAGCTGATTGAAAGTGAGAACAAAGAGTTAAGAAAGATTGTTGACAAGTTATACTCTGAGGCACCACAGTTGAAAGATGGTGAAGAAGAAGAGGAATAGGAGGAAGAACAAGTTGATTTTGAGAGTTCTGATGATGAAAGTGAAGATGATGAAAACAATGGATCAAATGATGATGATGATGTTGACAATGCAGGAGGAAAAAGTTCTAACAAAGACAAAGAATCAAGTGACAAAGATTCTGATGATGATGGTAATGATGATGCAAACCAATTCAGCTTCAAGAAGAGAGATTTAGATAAAAGCAGTAAAGGCGAATCTAGCTTGAAGAAGAAATCAGGAGAGAATGTTGATGAAGATCAAACTATTTACTGGACTGATAAGATTCGTGCTTTGACTGATGAAGATAAAAGATTGTATAAACAAATGCTTGAAAGAAATGTTTGGACAATAGAACTAACTGGAAGATTTCCTGAGATCTTTGAAGGAGATGATATGAAGTATTTGATTGATTTATCAAGATCCAGATCTTGAGGATGGAGAGTTATCTGCTGCAATGACAAATGAAATACTTGAAGGTCTTGCAAAGCAGGTCGAGAAGTCACTAGAAGATATCCTGAAAGAACAAGTGATTCCTGATATTCCAGTTAAAAAAGCAGGAACACATTCAGATGATCAAGATACTCCAGTGTTAGAAGATATTGAGATAGAAGACATTTCTCATGAAGAGTATCCTGAATACTATCCGATGAAAACGAATGTGGTGATTCCTGAGATTAATGAAGAGACATTGAATGAAGTTGAAAAGTTAGCCAAAGAAAAAGGAAAGAAGGTTATGGAAGAAGTGTTTGGTAAGGAAGTTGAAAAGAAACAACCTTACAAATAGTCTGATGAACTTACAGAGTTTTTAAAGAAGCTGAAGGAAAAAGAAGTCAATGGACGAGTAGCAGAAGTACAAGGTGCATTTTACAAACATCACAACAAAGTATTCAAAGGAAGAGCTTTAGGCTGGAAGTACTTTCCACAGCTAAAGTGTGTTTGAATAAACTGGGAGAAGGGAATTCTGTACTTCTACAGATTCCATGACATAAAAACACTTCCATGTTGGGCTGTGAGAGATGTTTGCAGGCATACTATGGGCGGTGCTTCTATGAATAATTCAGATGTAGGTTGGTTTGCAGATAAGATGAGTTGGGAAAGCAGAACGAAATGGAACTTATTCAGAGCTCAGTATCCGAAACAGGTTGTAGGTAAAGAGGTTGATCCAAAAGCTGGAATGAAGAAGGTGACATTAAAGTATAAACCTCCTGCGGTGATGAAGAGAATACCGTTAATGCCAATACAGCAAAATTTTAGCAAAGACTTTAACTTTTGGTTTTATGATTGGAAGACGGCTGAAGCTGTGATTGTGCTAAGAGATAAAGATCCGAAGCTGATGTGCAAGAAGATTAGAGTATTTGATCTGATGTGGTTAATAAATTGCTCAACTGAAGATATCAACATGTTATATTTCAATCCTATTCATTTCGATGTTGAAGATTTGGAACAAGCGTGAAGATACTACAAAGTTGGTTGTTTTTTCTTCGCTTAGGATGTTAATGCTGGATGTGATTATAACAAGTTGCTTGGGAAGTATGTGAAGATCAAAGAGACGACAAAGAAAAGTTCGCTCAAAAAGCAAGCAGAACCTGAAATGAGGGCAACACAAAGAAAGTCGTTGAAGATCAAGTTGATGAACAAGACGCTTAAGTATCAAGAACAACAATCCAAGCAATAGCCAAGGGGGAGTTTGTTGATACATTAGTGTGGCTATCGCTTTGGATTCTACAATAAACGGCGTCTAAAGATAAAGATTGTTAGATTGCGAAGACCATTCGACCCATCGTGGGGTTGAATGAAAAGCAATGAAGGTCGAATGAGAGTTTTGTAGTTATGTTTTGTTTGTTCGAGCCTGGTTATGGTCGAACGAGGCCATTCGACCAATGTAAGGATCGAATGTGCAGGCCTATATATAGGTTAAGTTTGTTTTGCAAGTTAGTAAGTTGTGTCATTTGGTGTGTGAATGTGTGTGTTTCCAGAGAGTGTCTAGAACCTTCCGTGTTAGGTTTTTCATTGTAATCAAAGGTCTTTAAAGTTAAAACATCACTTGATTATTAATGAAATGATTATTGAAATGGATTTCTATGTGTTCTGATTTGTTGATTATCATTTTGCATGTGATCTAGGGTTTCCACACCTAGATTACTCTACTTGTGTGATAAATTCATTGATTTCTAACAATCCGATCCTTTACAAAATTACTATAATTACACTAATAACGAAATTATGCTATTTTTTTATATTATTCATCTAAAAAACATATTTAAGCAGATGGGAAAAAAATTTGGAAAAAAAAAATTCCTCCATTTCTCATATTTAGTAGGTTAAACCTATTTGTATTTGATCTTTACTCTATATATATATTACGATATATTAAAAAATTTAATCTATACATATAATATTTTGGAGCAATTTTGGACACTTGGCAATCATTTACCCCCTAGCAATTATCTCTCCTCCATTTGTGAAGCCACATGGCATCTTGAGAGAATTAATAAAATTTTCTTTTTTTTTAAATCAAAAATCATTATAATTAATTAATATGTTGACTTTTGGAGGAGACAATTCTCATTTATCACAATTATTAACTTTCCTAATTTTAAAAGAATTCTTCCCTTATACTCTTTCTTTACAAAGCTTTCTTTCCAAAATTTAGATGATTAAATAATCAGATGGAACATAACCTGTATCTCAAATTCGTGTCATCATCCTCTCCATTTCCACAAACCCTAATCAGGCGATCGTTCGAATCAACCATTCTTTTACCGTGTTCTTCATCTTCAATCCAAGGTTTTATCTCTTCCATTCTTTATTAATCAATCGTTCTTCATGTCAATGTTTTCTCTTTATTTTTTTCGTGTTTTTTCCAGATTTCTTTGTCGATTAAGGTATGTTGTCTCTGTTTTGACTGATTTCAATTATTTATATACTTGATTTTGTATTGATGTTCTTGGTTTTACTGATTGTTCTTGGTTTTTTGTTTATTATTGTTAAGTCATGTTAATTGTTTTGATTTTGTATTGATGTTTTAGGGTTTATATTTTAGCTTTCGATTTAGGGGTTTTTAGGGTTCGACTGATAAGATTAAGTTTTGATTGATTGTTCTTTATTTTTTGATGGATTATTATTAAGACTGATTAGGGTTAATGAGTGATTAGTGTTCGACTGATAAGACTAATGTTTATGTGTTAGGTTTCGAATTAGGGTTAATGTTTTAGGTTTCGGTTTAGGGTTAAATTGATGTTTTAAAAAAGCTACGAATGGATTGTTATGATTTAGCCACATGGCACTTTGGAGAATTAATAAAATTTTCTCTTTTTTTAAATCAATAATCATTCAATTACTTTTGGTCAAAATCATTCACTAATATTATTATTAACTTTCCTAAAACCTTGCTCAATCATAATTTATAAGAATTTTAGTTTTTTTTAAAAATCAAAAATCATTAATTACTTTGGTCAAAATCGGTCAATAATATTAAATACGTATTTAAAAATAAAAATCAATAAAATGCTCCATCTTCCCCCACAAGACATCACCTTATTGAAATATGACTCAAATACATTATATAAATATTTTTTTTACAAAAACATATATTAATGTTTGATCATTTTTTTTTACTTCTTAGCATATCAGTCCTTTCGTTGGTCATGGATTAGGTTTAAGACTGATTAGTGGTTTAAGTGTTAGATTTCGAATTAGGTTTAATGTTTAAGGTTACCGTTTATGGTTAAATTGATGTTTTAAGAAAGCTACGAATAGATTGTTATGCTTTTTAGGTTTCAATTTAGGAGTTTATGGTTCAGGTATCGATTTAGGGATTTTTTTGTTCAATTGATGTTTTAAGGTTTGATTTATTAAGACTGATTAGTGGTTTAAGTGTTAGATTTTGAATTATGTTTAATGTTTAAGGTTACGATTTATAGTTAAATTGATGTTTTAAGAAAGCTACGAATGGATTATTATACTTTTAGGTTTCAATTTAGGGGTTTATGATTTAGGTATCGATTTAGGGATTTTTTTGCTCAATTGATGTTTTAAGGTTTATGTTTTTTAAAAAACAAGGTTTGTTCAGGCTTTCTAATGTGGTTAGAGGTGACGGTAATTAGGTGGTTTAGTTTATGACGTTATTTTGGTAGGATGAAAACTTTTGGTGGGTAACTTTTGACTAAAATGGTTTGTGGTTTGTAGTGACCAACTTTTGCACGTTTACTACTCATGTGGTAATTCGTGAATTTTGGGGTTTTTTATGTTTAGAATCACTAATATTTTGGGTTATTCTTATTAGTTAAAAACACTATATTTTGCATATTATGTTATGGATATTAGTGGTATATATTAATGTTATTTTGTTGTTTAGGAACTAAGATAGTAAACATAGTTGATAAGGGTTTCTTTTAAAAAAAAAACTGTTTTTAAAACAATAATGTTATTTTTTTGGGTAAATGGTTTGACCTTTCTTAAAAATTCATTGTAATCTCTTATTAATAACAGTTTTTGTAATTATGGAAATAATTTAATTTTTAACAACCAACCGTGATATTTAAAAAACTTTTTAAAACGTTAATTCTTATTTTCAGTTAGTAAATGGTTTGACTTTTTTAAAAATCATATTAATTTCTTATTAATGTCAATGTTTGTAATTATGGAAATAATTTATGTTGTACACAACCATCTGTGATTTTTTAAAAAAAATTCCTTTTGAAAACAATAATTGTTTTTTTCGGTTAGTATATGGTTTGACCTTTTTTAAATGCCATTTTTTTTAATTATGGAATAATATTTTATGTTTTACAAACCATACTTGACAAACAATCAAAAGTAAATTTTTTGTAAATTGAAATCGTGCAATTTTAGCAAATAAAGAATCAAGGTTTGACTTTGTTTTTTAAAATTCAAACGCAATCTTTGAATGCAAAACAGATTCAGTTTTTTTTTTACTTCTAACAATTTCTGAGTTTTTATTAACTGTAATATTTTAAATTTTTTTCAACAGAAAAAATAACAATTACTAAACCCAATCAAACAAATTTAACAAACAATTAAAATAAATTTGGTAGATTGCCATCTTTAAATTTTGGAAACAAACATTCAAATTTTAGAAATAAACAATCAACCTGTTTTTTTGGTAAATTTAAAACATTGAAAGATTGAAATTAACCATTCAATATTTTTTTTTAAACATTAATTTGTAGTTTTTTGGTTTATAAATTTAACATTTTAGTTAGTTATTTTTTTTTATACTTTTAGCAATGTTTGACTTCTTTAACCACCTTAATTGTTTGACACGGTTTGACTTTTTTTTAGTCAATAGATACTAACAAACAATAAATTATATTTAAAAAATATACCTATACAACTTAAAAATCTACGGATTATATATGTTTAAGTTTATTTTAGGTATATTGAAATCTTTACATTTTATACCTATACATTTTAAAAATCGTCTATAATTTAAATAAAAAAAATTCGAATTTTTAATTATAGCAACATTTTAATCTAAATTAATTATAGCAACATTTTAAGCTAAATTAATTTTGATTTACATTTTATATTACTTGTGTTTTTTTCATTTAACTTATGGTTTTTTTTAAGGTAATGACAAAGGAACACTGTTATCTAATATATATAACGGTAAACGAATTGACATAATTTTACATCTTTATTTATATGCTAATGGTATTATGCAAGTAATTTATTTTTCTTCACAGTTCTCTCGAATGAAGAAAAAATTAAGAATGCGGTCGAGTGTCGCAAATTTAGAAAATTACAACTAGATGCCAAGAGATGCAAGGTCAATAATCCTACAAATGATGGAATACAAAATGTATCACCAAGTGGAGTATTTAACTGCGACTCCATTGAATCTTCACACCGTTTCAATGTGTCTAAAGATGTGGTGTATAAAGAAATATTTAGTGATATTTGAATACAATGTGTATTGGTTTCTTTTAAATCTTCATAAAATATTTCTGCTATATTTTTTTATATGTTTTACCCCTCAAAATAATTGTACGTTGGTGAACCGCGTGTAACGCGGGCAAAGATCTAGTATAATATATACTTATAGTCTGGTCCGGTTTTATACGGTTGGTTTTCGGTAAAAACCGTGAACCAAATCGTTCGCTACGGTTTAAAAGTATTGAAACCAACCGACCAAAACTTAGTTAAAAAAAAACCTATCGTAAAACCAAACCAATGATCGGTTTGAACGGTTCCACTGTTTGAAACCAAACCCAAACCATAAACACCCCTACTTGATTGTTATTATGTTGCGACAGAACTGTCAACAAGTGACAGTTAATAGCTTGTCTGTTTGCTTAAGATGACTTTTAAGAGTAGACCTGGAACGGTATTGGCGGTCTACTTCAATAAAAAGATGGAATTCTACACTTAGTTGTAGATTGTGCAATTGGAGTTGTACACTGGTACCATTGGAAGTGACGTTGTTACCTTCATGTTTGGTGTGGAAATATGTATTCAATGGTCGAAACTCCAAAGAAGATAATCACTTATATGACTATTCTCATATTTGTATTTATCAAATCATACAAAATGATATAAATTAAATAAATTGTAATTGTAAAACTTAAATAAACAAATATAAATATGAAAATGAAAATGGAAAAAATGAAGTTTGGTTTGACCCTCCTTTTTTTCCTAATAGACATCTTCAAGTGTTATGTAAGCTCTTTCTATAACCTTTTTAGTTAGCGGTTTTTGGAAAAAACCAATAACTCAATGAATTGTTTTGCTTTAATAAAAATCAATTTACTGACTTATTGGTTTTTAACTTTTTGGTATAAATTAAAAACTATTTTTCAACAACCATAAAAACTTGACTTTTTGAATGCTTACGAAACTAACCATATTTTACTAATTTTTGTTTATTTTACACCAATAAGCTAAAAGAAACATCTTTTATAAAATAACTTATTGACTCTTGTCATCTGAAAAAACTAATTCAAAGACTTTTTTATAAACTATTTTTCAAAAACTCATAAGTCATTAAACATTTAAAAATAATAATAATAATAACCAACAACACATTTTTGGAGTTACATAAGCAGGGAGGACATCTGTTATTTCTCGATTTTCCTGGCAAATGGGAAAAAAATGTTTTTTAAAGTATTTTTATAAAATATTAACCCTAAAATAATTTTTTTGTTACCACTTAAAATATATTTTATAAAATGTAATCCTTGTTTTATTTTCTAGATTCATAACTGCTATTAAAGCAAAAGTCGCGAGTAAATGATGCAAATCTCATAGTTTTCATTGTTATACTTGGTTTTGAAATGAGCACCATTATAATATATACACGCATATGTGTGTATATATAAATAGTGTGTCATGTGGTTCATTTTGGTTTCATAGCAACAGCACACGTTGTTTTGCTAAATCAATCGACCATATTTTTTTTTACAAAAAAATGGATATCTATCCATATAAACAACATATAACGAAATTGAATAATATATTTTTGCCTGCATATTTATTTGAAGTCAGTGGCGGATATATAATGGTTTTTCAGTAGTAACGTTTTTCATCTTTTTCATTTTAGTAGCAACGTTTTCCAATTTTCGTAAAAAAAAAACCAAATTTTCCACTAATTTTCCACTACGCGCGCGAAGTTTAGCAGCAACGGACGCACCCCTGTAGTTGAAGTAACAAAAGTACGTTATAGACGATTTGACATTGTGTCATGACCGTCCACTTTGTTAGCATCTTCTTGTAGTTGCAAAGCAAACTCTAGTCGCCAAACTACCTCCTCCATTGCAGGTCGCTCGCTCCCTTCCTCATGCAAGCATTTACTCGCCACATCTTCAAATTTCATCAAACACCGAGGTGCAATTTCACCACTTATTTTTGGATCAACGATTTCTTGTAGGGTTCCCTTTCGCTGGCAAGTCTTGCCCCATTTTGCCAAACTCACTTGTTCCTCTCCCAATTCTTCATCAATAACAGGTCTTGCACACAACACTTCGAAAAGAACCACTCCAAATGAGTACACATCAGACTTCTTCGTCAATTGTTGGGTCCCACAACATTCTGGATCAATGTACCCCAAACCGTCGTTCACCATTGTGTTGACATGTACATCTGACTGATCTCGGTAGCCTAACTTTGACAAACCAAAATCAGTTAGCTTAGCCACCCAATTCTCATCCAGTAAGATATTTGTGGATTTGACATCTCCATGAATTATTGCACGCTTTCCACCCGAGTGGAGATAATGCAACCCTTTGGCAATGCCAATGCAAATATCAAGACGCGTTTTCCATGACAGTGGAGGTTTACTTGTGTTGTAAAGATGTTCCTGTAGAGTCCCGCGTGCCATATAATCATACACCAATATCATCTCTCCTTCGTCGTCACAATATCCAATTAGGGACACCAATTGATCATGGCGCAGTTTAGACAACGTCTCAATGTCCGTACGAAATTCTTGAAAATCTTGTCTGGATGACGAGTCTAGCCGCTTGATTGCAACAACGGTTGTAGAGTTGTCCATGTACCCTTTGTACACCTTACCAAACCTTCCATTGCCTATGAAAAATTTGTCACTAAATTCATCTGTAGCTGCATTCATTTCTTTAAGTGAAAAACGGCGACATGGATCTGATGATCTGCCCTCGGCAGCACCGTCGTTTTTGGCTCGCCCTTGTCGCGAGACAACTATAAAAACTAAAATAGACAACAAGACAAGGGCTCCAGCAACTCCTCCAATTATCACGGCACATGGAGTTTTCTTCTTGTTTTCTTTTGCGGTTGTTGTCTGCCCTGTCGGTGTGGTTGTAGAACTAGGTTCTGGGTATGTGTTGGCAACTACTCGACTCATCACTGCATAAGAAATTCTTTTGTCCTTTTTTACAGTTGGTGTGGTCGTATAACTAGGTTCTGGGTTTGGGCTGGCAAGATTTTTATCGCTACTAAGCTTGAAGGCTTCCAAACCGTTCAAATAAGCATCAAGATATAGTTGAGAGTTGCTATTGGGATGTATCGCTAACCACAAATCTTGCTTGCTTCGACTGCCATCTGGGTCATTGACAAACACCACGTAATCTTTGAATACCGGATACCAACTACCTTTAGTCAGGTTGAAAAGATCAATTTCGTCATCAGCGGTTTGATTATTAATGAAGATCTTGAAAAAACCTGACCCGATTTGTTGTATTGTGGTATGATGTTGCAAAAATGGAGGCGGAGCATGTAAGAAAACCCCGAATCAACTGGAAGTATCCAAGTTAGATTGTACAAGTTTGACATCTTGCCCATACTTCTCTGGGTTTTGTAAATTAGGTCAGGTGCGGTATAATTGGGCGTCTCTATGGTATACATGATTGGCTTAAATTGATCATAAACAGGTGTTAACCCAATTGCTGCTCCATATATGTAGCTAATATCTCGATACCATGACCTGTACATACCAGTATCATCGGTAACAGGTATGTATCCCCCACCGACGTTTAGCCTGTAAATATTTTCAAGTGCAGTGTCCTCATCAATAACGGGCTTTTCAATCATCCGAACGTAGCTTAGGCTCTTAGGCTTAAAATACAAATCCTCGGGCAAATGAACGATTTCAATACCATTGATGAAGGCATGTGAGTTATGTGAGGGTGTTAAGGTAACACTTAGGCTTTGTGCATCTTTTACATGGATCAGGAATTCTTTAAGGACTCGTGCATCAGTGCCGACGGCTTGGAAAGCGCTGAAGTTGGTTAAAAGAGAGTAGCCATTGGATGAAACAGAGAGGAAAGATTGTTCGGAGTTGAAATTGGAGTAGGTGGTGGGATAGAAATGTAAACGGAGGTATTTGGGGCCTTGGGAGACAGGAAATGTATAGGTAAATTGAGAAGTGTTAAAAATTCGAGCGGTGTTGTAAGGGATGTGATCATGAAGTGAGGAATGTAGATAGTCGGGGGCGGATGAGAAGGAGGTGGTGATGAAGTTGGAAGGCACGAATTCGGAATGTTCGTCGCCGTGCCAATATCTCTTGTAGGAATTTGAGTATGAAGGCGCGGATGAACCACAGCTGAGGAACAAGTGATCAGTGGTTTTGGATGGTTTTGAGCTGGTGGTAGAGAAGAGGAGCACAAAAAAGAATGGTAAACTGAAGGCTAACATGATTGATTTCATCCTTGGACAAGAGTATTGATTATGGTTCATTTATAAAGTACAACAGTAATGGGATCAGTCAAATTAACGACTTGGAAAGTCTTTGCCTCACTTGATGTTCACATGAAAAAAGCCTTTGAATTAGTCAATAATTCAAAAGAGGATAACTAATGATATATTTTGCATGTTTTTTTTATAAAGTGGGTTCTATATTTTTCCAAGTAATTTTAAACTTTAAAGTTGAAAGCTGGAGAAATAATTAAAATCATATTCACATGTATTTAAATAAAAGCCAAAAAAAAAAGCTTTGGGTTCAAAATTAAGGCTTCTAGGTTCTAGAGACCAAAGACTTTTGGTCTAGTGGTACCTAGTACCTAGATGTTGGATAAGATTTTGCCAAAAAAAATGAGGGTTCAAGTCTCGTGGCTGTCAAAAAAAGTGTAAGGAGTAGTGTTAGGGTGTGTGTGAGTTGCCGTAAAAAAAAGGCCGTTCCCGAGTCTGA
This sequence comes from Ambrosia x helenae, assembly GCA_030844895.1. Taxonomy (NCBI): domain Eukaryota; kingdom Viridiplantae; phylum Streptophyta; class Magnoliopsida; order Asterales; family Asteraceae; genus Ambrosia; species Ambrosia x helenae. The sequence continues at coordinate 39,713 of JAUTDX010001383.1, read as the reverse complement.
AAATTTGTCAACAACTTTTTAGGGCCCTCTAACTTCACGCGGATAAAAGGGTATTGTTCTGTTAAAATGTTCATTGTTTGACTACATAACTCAGTGAATTTTCTTTGAAATGAGTCTAAGGCTTGAAGAACCACACTCGAACCATTCTACAACCTTCCAGCAGCTACCACCCACAACTGTATATCAACAACTCATGTTGGTTCCATATATTCCACACCTGCATCCTAACATATATGTAGGATCGACGAACGTGTCACCCGACAATCACGAGGGTTATATTCAAGGTGCGGAATCCCTTGAATATGTTCTAACAACAGAAACAAAGCTGAAACTAAGATAAACGAGTAATTATCACACACAAATGGGTCAAAAGATTAACGTTTATATCATTAAAACAGAGCGCGAGTGTTACAATGATCAAACCAAGCAATCTCAGACCAGGGGAGGGTGTTTGGAGAGTGTGTGTAGCAAAGACTAATGATTAGGGTTATGATTGGGCCTATTTATACTTCCCGGATGCGTACAGACCCCTGAAGGCGATTAGGAGGCTATGCTACATACAGCTATAGGCGATTAGGGCCTAATCGCCTATAACTTGCCTCCAATCGCATGAACAGTGATGGTTGATAGGGCCTAATCGCTTAACACCACACTGTAATCGCCCTCAGTATAAAACACACTAAAAAACGCGTATAAACGTCTCCAAACACCCCGAAATACGTCCGAACATCCTATATACTAGCCTACGGATATCATGTACTAACAATATAGTCTACATAAAACTTGATAAATCAATCAGTGGTTTCAAGTTTAGCTCATTCACTCAATTTCAATTTATTTGTAAATAGAATTGAGTCTTTTGAATTCTATATAACTAGTATGATAACCCCGCGCTCTGTGACAGGCCGCTAGATTTTTCAAAAAACGTGAATGGAAACATAATCACGGTGTTAAAAAATATAAACTGTGAAAAAAGTAACGTTTTGCGTTGCGGCGCGTTAAACGTTGAATCGTTAGCTACCCTATACTCTCTCATATACAAAAGTTATTACTAATAATACATGATATAATGTTATAAATGGTTCAGATCAAATACACAGTGGAAAAAAGTAGAAAAGTCTTAGGGAGGGTATCAAATGGACTCCGATTGTTTTGATTTGTTGATTATCATTTTGCATGTGATCTAGGGTTTCCACACCTAGATTACTCTACTTGTGTGATAAATTCATTGATTTCTAACAATCTGATCCTTTACAAAATTAATATAATTACACTAATAACGAAATTATGCTATTTTTTTATATTATTCATCTAAAAATATATTTAAGAAGATGGGAAAAAGATTTGGAAAAAAAAATTCCTCCATTTCTCATATTTAGTAGGTTAAACCTATTTGTATTTGATCTTTACTCTCTCTCTCTCTCTCTCTCTCTCTCTCTATATATATATATATATATATTACGTATATTAAAAAATTTAATACAATATATACTTATAGTCTGGTCCGGTTTTATACGGTTTGTTTTCGGTAAAAACCGTGAACCAAATCGTTCACTACGGTTTAAAAGTATTGAAACCAACCGACCAAAACTTAGTTAAAAAACAACCTACCGTAAAACCAAACCAATGATCGGTTTAAACGGTTCCACTATTTGAAACCAAACCCAAACCATAAACACACCTACTTGATTGTTATTATGTTGCGACAGAACTGTCAACAAGTGACAGTTAATAGCTTATCTGTTTGCTTTAAGATGACTTTTAAGAGTAGACCTTGAACGGTATTGGCGGTCTACTTCAATGAAAAGATGGAATTCTACACTTAGTTGTAGATTGTGCAATTGGAGTTGTACACTGGTACCATTGGAAGTGACGTTGTTACCTTCATGTTTGGTGTGGAAATATGTATTCAATGGTCGAAACTCCATAGAAGATATTCATTTGTATGACTATTCTCATATTTGTCTTTATCAAATCATACAAAATGATATAAATTAAATAAATTGTAATTGTAAAACTTAAATAAACAAATATAAATATGAAAATGAAAATGGAAAAAATGAAGTTTGTTTGACCCTCCTTTTTTTCCTAATAGACATCTTCAAGTGTTATGTAATCTCTTTCTATAACTTTTTACTTATTGGTTTTTTGAAAAACCAATAACTCAATGAATTGTTTTGCTTAAATAAAAATCAATTTACTGACTTATTGGTTTTTAACTTTTTGGTATAAATTAAAAACTATTTTTCAACAACCATAAAAACTTGACTTTTTGAATGCTTACGAAACTACCCATATTTTACTAATTTTTATTTATTTTACACCAATAAGCTAAAAGAAACATCTTTTATAAAATAACTTATTGACTCTTGTCATCTGAAAAACTAATTTAAAGACTTTTTTATAAACTATTTTTCAAAAACTAAAAAGACACTTTTTAAAAAAAAAATAATAATAATAACCAACTAACACATTTTTGGAGTTAGATAAGCAATCCCAAACACCCTCTTAAACAGGGGCGGATATATAGTATAAGCAGGGGGGACATCTGTTACTCCTCAATTTTCCTGGCAAATGGGAAAAAAAATTGTTTTTTAAAGTATTTTTATAAAATATTAACCCTAAAATAATTTTTTTGTTACTACTTCAAATATTTTTTATAAAATGTCATCCCTTGTTTTATTTTCTAGATTCATAACTGCTATTAAAGCAAAAGTAGCGAGTAAATGATGCAAATCTCATAGTTTTCATTTTATACTTGGTTTTGAAATGAGCACCATTACAATATATACACGCATGTGTGTATATATAAATAGTGTGTCATGTGGTTCATTTTGGTTTCATAACAACAGCACACGTTGCTTTGCTAAATCAATCGACCCTATTTTTTTTTACATAAAAATGGATATCTATCCATATAAACAACATATAACGAAACTGAATAATATATTTTTGCCTGCATATTTATTTGAAGTCAGTGGCGGATATGTTAGAGAACTTATATTGTGATCGCCTCAACGCCTCTTGTACATGAAGCTCGCGTGTTTCCGAGTCTCTGTACTTGCTGCAATAAACTATAACAGAAAAAACGAAATCATAGAAGTGAACCGGGCTTGTGTTTGACACAATTCCCTTAAACAGATTTTTCGTCTGTTCCCAGGGTACACCGGTTCGAAACAGTGGTGGTGCACTGCCGGACTATCCCACTTGCCTGAAAAATAATCGAACTTGGTTGCTACTGCTATGTATTCAAGTTCTGTTTCTAGTGTATGTGTGTTTCAAGAGTTTCTTCATGTATATTCTCATCTCAAAATGAGGTACAAAGACTAATATGTATATATGAACTATGGCTAGTGAAAAGTCTCATATAATTAGAGACTTAAATTTTATTTATTAGCCATAAAACTCTATTCAAGACTCATAAAGTATATTTATTTGTCTTGAGTTAACCACATGAAGAATATAGTTAATAATTATAATTTCACTAAATTATAATTAAATCTACATTCATCTTATTTCCAACAATCCCCCACATGAATGGAGATTTATCAAAACACGCATATTTCGAACAAACCCCCACATGAATAGGAGTCATACTCAGAAACAACCTCATTCCGATTAAATTTCAACAGTTGAGTTTTACATACGATAGGTAGGTGTGACCCTTTGAACCTTCGCTTATGAAACGCACTTAGCCCACTAGCTCTGAGTAGAATGCGATGTCTTTGAACTCGTTTGCCGTTTGTGTGGACGACAATACGCTTCACACAAGACTCTCCCTGACAACGTCAAGTCCTCATAGTTGTGTCCGTTATGGTCATGGACACGTGACTGGTTCTGCGAGAGCTCTTAAGTATTGTGCCCCAACAATACCCTTCGAAGAGACTCAACTTCTCTCTCACATAGGTGATCTACTAGGACTGGTTACCTCAGTCAAATCATTAAAAGCCATAAGCTTAACCTCAACCTTGTCACTCTTAGGAATGGACTAGGAAGCTTATCAAATCTTATAGTAAACTCCCTTTTAAAACGTGGGGTTTCCACCAACTCTCCCCCACGGTGACCTTCGCTAGTTCATACAATTAGGTTGTCCTATTGAACTCAGATCTTGGGATCTCCAGTCAGCTGAGTTAGGTTTCCGTCGCATAAACTTAGCCTTTCATGGGCTTTAGTCCCATTCCCATTGACGACTTCTGAACTAACTCTCTGCTTAAGCCTTTTGTTAGCGGATCCGCGATGTTATCCTTTGACTTCACACTGTCAACAGTGATAACTCTTATAGAGATTAGTTGTCGTACTGTATTATGCCTACGTCTTATATACCTGTTCTTACTGATACACATTGTGATATGAGCTCTGCCAATTACCGATTGACTATCACAGCGTATGCATTAGGCCAATGCCGACTTCGGCCACTTAGGTGTATCCTTAACAAATTGACGTAGCCATTTTGCCTATTCATCCTCTAAAGCGATGAATTTTGATTCCATCATGGATCTAGCAATAACAATTTGCTTAGATGATTTCCATGTTATCGCAACACCTCCAAGTGTGAACAAATACCCACTCGTTGCCTTGGAATCATTCGTGTCAGATATCCAATTCGTATCATAATAACCTTCAACAACTGCTGGATATCTTTTATATTGCAGCCCGTAGTTTCGTATGTATCCTAATTACCAAAGCACCTGTGTCACGTAATTCCAGTGAATTGAACTTAGGTTGCTCGTGTATCTACTTAGCTTGCTTGCTAAGTCTGGTCTGATACAACTCATCAGATACATCAGGCTGCCAATAATTCTTGAGTACTCTAATTGGTTAACAGGCTCACCTCGATTCTTAGCTAGACATTGACTCGTGTCAATGAAATTTCTAGCCAAATTAGAGTCATTTCCATTGAACTTCTCAAGAATTTTGTCCACATAATAGGACTGACTTATAACAAGTCTGTTCTAGGTTCGTGTGATTTGTACTTCCCAAAATCACATCCGTTTATATCAAACCTTCTATTTTCAAATACAAGTCACCTCCACACTTATGTGTTTATTGGATAACTACCAAATGGGGTGATGAAAGTTTCTTCCTTTCATATGTAGTTTCAAAACTTCTCAAGTGCCATTTTTACATCCTTACGGATTGTTTCTTAAATAGCTCTTCCCCCCACATTGCTTGCACTTTGATTGAGTTTGAGTAATATCACTCATGATGCCATTAGACACCCGTGATAAGATAGCGACTATCTATATCTTTGTGTTTATGACGTCATCCATTATATTATTCAACCCATATTTCTCACACGAACCATTTTCTGAGCTATATAAGTTTTCCTCATATTCAGCTAAATAGTATCATAACCAATGAACTATTTATTCAGTCCTTTCGAGTCATCTTTTTTAATGAATTATATATTTGCTTTTACAAAATTCATTCTTATGTCGTCACATATGTTTGAATGTTCAAAGTTAATTTATTCTCCGTGGAGCATCTAAATTAACAAGTATTAGTCTAGCATGCTTTAGACTACGAATACTTAGCATGTGAACAGAAGATGCCTCATTCTGATTCTTCACAGCCTTAAGAGATAACTCACTATCTCTTCCTAACATTCACGTCTTAGTTTAGACACAAAATGAGATTTTGTTTACCATTCCAAAACCTTGGTTTAAAGAATGCTTCAAAATCATAATTAATTCCATCCATTAGGATCAAGACTCGTTTGCCTTTAATCTCCAAGGCTTCACCATTGACTCTTTAGGACTTAAACATAAGTCTTAATATAAGTCACTTTGATGAACATATTCATCATCAACAAGTCAATTAGATTGACACTCGACGACATAACATTCGCATATGCCTAAGTGATATGTATATATTTTATTGATACTATTTATTGGGTGACTCTCCCAAAATATATCACGAATCCTCCATATAGTTCAACCAACATTGATGGTTTATAGAGACTCTACACGTACATCAATATTCTAAGTCTTTTATAATAAATTTCACAATATTTCTCAAAGACTTATGAATAATATCATATATTCCTGTCATATGTTATAGTCATCAAAACTACATTTGTGCATTTCTACGTAAATGGTTTCAACATTAGATGACATATCTCGTTTTCGTACATTTATCTTCAATACACTTGCCACGTTGATCATGATTATCTCAATGGGGATGGATGAAGAGTTTTTTCTTCTTAGTCACTTAATTAGAGACTTAAGACTCTAATTAAGACTCTAATAAAACCTCATCAAATGGCATTAAGAACTCTACTCAAGAGTTTCACCATGTGAAATAAAACCTCATCAAATGGCATTAAAAACTCTACTCAAGAGTTTCAATTATACACTTAATTTAGTCTTAAAACTATAATCAAGTGTCATAAATAAATTAAATCTACTAAAGAGTTTTTCTTCAATTCACCACATGAAGAGTTTTACCAATTAATAATTATAATTTACCAAATTATAATTTCAATATAATCCAAAATATATATAACATATTACATATATCTTTAACCGGATTCATATAAGGATATATAAACATCAAATCTCAAAGTGTTAATCTCTTTAACACTTTATCGTTCGACGAAATAATAGCAGTTATATCGTCTCGTGGCATGTTTCGAGGTACTCCCTCAATACACTGTTCAAAACAACAACGTTGTTTATACTTAACTACTCACAAGTAGTCGAACAAGTAAATATGTCCAAAACAATATAAGTTGTTTTACACTAAATAGTCTCTTTAGACTATTATATGGTTCAAGTCATCATACTTCTCATACAAGTATCAAACCATATATAATTTGAAAAACACATGTTTTATTCAGACAAAGCATTTCTGCTTTCACAAGTATTTTTCAGAAACTATACATATTTATGTTTTGATTACACATCAAAACCATAAACTCTAATATAGTTTTATTATTTAAACCATTCCTAACTCACTTGTTAGAGTATATGGTTTTCATGACTAACCATTTCTAATTTGTTTATTAGAAACTATACGTAGACCATATAAACATATACGGTTTAAAAATTAACCATTTCTAATATACTTATTAGAATGCAAACGATTACACGTTTCATCATATAGATTTTGGTTATATCAAATAAACCTTTTTCTAACACATCCGTTAGAAATAAACGATTACCAAAATCATTTTAATGGTCATTGGTTTATATTCTCAACCGTTTCTAACCTGCCTGTTAGAAATACACGATTATGACAATCGTTTTAGACCTTGTTGGTTTATATAAAATAAACCGTTTCTAACACCCTCGTTAGAAAATTAAACCATTTACATAAATGGTATTAACTTTGGATTTTCCAAAATATACCCGTTTCAAACTCACTCGTTAGAAACCGTCAAATTTAACCAAACTGGTTTAATGTTGGAAAACGTTGAAACACCCAATTCTCCATAAACCCATGAGTTGAAACACCCCATTAAAACCTTTAAGAATATTTTACCCATCTTAATGATATTCTTATTATTTTTAAGTTTCAACTTTGGACTTTTAATTAGTATTCTTACTAAAACCTTCAATAAAACAAAATAAGTTTATAACTTTTTTTTATTTTCACAAAATTTTCAAAATACAAATTTCCAACATTTTTGTGTATTTTGTACAATAATCTTTTCTAACACACTTGTTAGAAAATATACACACCTTATTTTGTCTTTACAAAATCATCAATTTCTAACACGCTCATTAGAGAAATCAATATACAAGTTTACAAATTAAACTTACGATTTTGTAAATAATAATTTCTAATACACTTATTAGAAACGTATCATGACACGTTATTCTTTCAACATCGTCGATTTTAACACGCTTGTTAGAAATACATGTTTCAAACCTTATATTTTGAAACCCTTTATTTTCCAATACTCTTATTAGAAAATGTATACATTTCAAATACTTTGAAATTATCTTTCTAATACGCTTACTAGAAATAAAACGTTATCAACCAAGTTTACATGGGTTTTCAAATAATTTGTTTTTTCTAATGCTTTCATTAGAACTTTATTATTCCCAAAACGTGTAAACACGTGTTTAATAGTCCGGTTTATCTAAACACAACCCAAACACCCATGAATCTGAAAATTGAATAAAAAAAAATCGTTTTGTAAAACCGTCTTTTGGATTAAAGATTGCATTCCCATTACGATTGTAATCCAATTCGATGTACCAAAGAAAACATGTACAAACTTTCTCGAACCCAAATTCCTTAGGAAGAACACGAAAGTTTGTTTACTAATCTGTTTAAGTTTGTTAGAAAACTTACATTATGATCGCCTCAACGCCTCTTGTACATGAAGCTCGCGTGTTTCCGAGTCTCTGTACTTTCTACAATAAACTATAACAGAAAAAAACGAAATCATAGAAGTGAACTGGGCTTGTGTTTGACACAATTCCCTTACACAGATTCTTCATCTGTTCCCAGGGTACACCGGTTCGAAACAGTGGCGGTGCACTGCCGGACTATCCCACTTGCCTGAAAAATAATCGAACTTGGTTGCTACTGCTATGTATTCGAGTTGTGTTTCTAGTGTATGTGTGTTTCAAGAGTTTCTTCATGTATATTTCTCATCTCAAAATGAGGTACAAAGACTTATATGTATACATGAACTATGGCTAGTGAAAAGTCTCACATAATTAGAGACTTAAATTTTATTTATTAGCCATAAAACTCTATTCAAGCCTCATAAAGTAACTTTATTTGTCTTGAGTTAACCACTTGAAGAATAGTTAATAATTATAATTTCACTAAATTATAATTAAATCTACATTCACCTTATTTCCAACAGGATATAGAATGGTTTTTCAGTAGTAACGTTTTTCATCTTTTTCATTTTAGTAGCAACGTTTTCCAATTTTCGTAAAAAAAAACCAAATTTTCCACTAATTTTCCACTACGCGCGCGAAGTTGAGCAGCAACGGACGCACCCCCTGTAGTTGAAGTAACAAAAGTACGTTATTGACGATTTGACATTGTGTCATGACTGTCCACTTTGTTAGCATCTTCTTGTAGTTGCAAAGCAAACTCTAGTCTCCAAACTACCTCCTCCATTGCAGGTCGCTCGCTCCCTACCTCATGCAAGCATTTACTCGCCACATCTCCAAATTTCATCAAACACCGAGGTGCGATTTCACCACTTATTTTTGGATCAACGATTTCTTGTAGGGTTCCCTTTCGCTGGCAACTCTTGCCCCATTCTGCCAAACTCACTTGTTCCTCTCCCAATTCTTCATCAATAACAGGTCTTGCACACAACACTTCGAAAAGAACCACTCCAAATGAGTACACATCAGACTTCTTCGTCAATTGTTGGGTCCCACAACATTCTGGATCAATGTACCCCAAACCGTCGTTCACCATTGTGTTGACATGTACATCTGACTGATCTCGGTAGCCTAACTTTGACAAACCAAAATCAGTTAGCTTAGCCACCCAATTCTCATCCAGTAAGATATTTGTGGATTTGACATCTCCATGAATTATTGCACTCTTTCCACCCGAGTGGAGATAATGCAACCCTTTGGCAATGGCAATGCAAATATCAAGGCGCGTTTTCCATGATAGAGAAGGTTTGCTTGTGTTGTAAAGATGTTCATGTAGGATCCCATGTGACATATAATCATACACCAGTATCATCTCTCCTTCGTCGTCACAATATCCAATTAGGGACACCAATTGATCATGGCGCAGTTTAGACAACGTCTCAATGTCCGTACGAAATTCTTGAAAATCTTGTATGGATGACGAGTCTAGCCGCTTGATTGCAACAACGGTTGTAGAGTTGTCCATGTACCCTTTGTACAACTTACCAAACCTTCCATTGCCTATGAAATATTTGTCACTAAATTCATCTGTAGCTGCATTCATTTCTTTAAGTGAAAAACGAAGACATGGATCTGATGATCTGCCCTCGGCAGCACCATCGTTTTTGGCTCGCCTTTGTCTCGAGACAACTATAAAAACTAAAATAGACAACAAGACAAGGGCTCCAGCAACTCCTCCAATTATCACGGCATATGGAGTTTTCTTCTTGTTTTCTTTTGCGGTTGTTGTCTGCCCTGTCGGTGTGGTTGTAGAACTAGGTTCTGGGTATGTGTTGGCAACTACTCCACAGCTCATCACTATATAAATAATTCTATTGTCCTTTTTTACAGTTGGTGTGGTCGTATAACTAGGTTCTGGGTTTGGGCTGGCAAGATTTTTATCCGAACTAAGCTTGAAGGCTTCGACACCGTTCAAATAAGCATCAAGATATAGTTGAGAGTTGTTATTGGGATGTATCGCTAACCACAAATCTTGCTTGCTTCGACTGCCATCTGGGTCATTGACAAACACCATATAATCTTTGAATACCGGATATCCACTACCTTGAGTCAGGTTGAAAAGATCAATCTCGTCATCAGCGGTTTGATTATTAATGAAGATCTTGAAAATAACCTGACCCGTTTTGTTGTATTGTGGTATGATGTTGCAAAAATGGAGGCGGATCATGTAAGAAAACCCCGAATCAACTGCAAGTATCCAAGTTAGATTGTACAAGTCAGACTGATTGCCCATACTTCTCTGGGTTCTGTATATTAGCTCGGGTGCGGTATAATTGGGCGTCTCCATTGTATAAATGATCGGATCCCTTGGATCATAAACAGGTGTTAACCCAGTTGCTGCTCCATATATGTAGTTACAATCTGGATCCCATGATCGGTACATGCCGGTATCATCGCTAACGTATATTGGTCCCCCACCGACGTTTAGCCTGTAAATATTTTCAAGTGCAGTGTCCTCATCAATAACGGGCTTTTCAATCATCCGAACGTAGTTTAGGCTCTTAGGCTTAAAATAAAGATCCTCAGGCAAATGAACGATTTCAATACCATTGATGAAGGCATGTGAGTTGTGTGAGGGTGTAAAAGTAACACTTAGGCTTTGTGCATCTTTTACATGGATCAGGAATTCTTTAAGGACTCGTGCATCAGTGCCAACGGCATGGAAAGCGCTGAAGTTGGTTAAAAGAGAGTAGCCATTGGATGAAACAGAGAGGAAAGATTGTTCGGAGTTGAAATTGGAGTAAGTGGTGGATAGAAATGTAAACGGAGGTATTTGGGGCCTTGGGAGACAGGAAATGTATAGGTAAATTGAGAAGTGTTAAAAATTCGAGCGGTGTTGTAAGGGATGTGATCATGAAGTGAAGCATGTAGATAGTCGGGGGCGGATGAGAAGGAGGTGGTGATGAAGTTGGAAGGCACGAATTCGGAATGTTCGTCGCCGTGCCAATATCTCTTGTAGGAATTTGAGTATGAAGGCGCGGATGAACCGCAGCTGAGGAACAAGTGATCAGTGGTTTGGATGGTTTTGAGCTGGTGGTAGAGAAGAGGAGCACAAAAAAGAATGGTAAACTGAAGGCTAACATGATTGATTTCATCCTTGGACAAGAGTATTGATTATGGTTCATTTATATAGTACAATAGTAATGGGACCAGTCAAACGACTTGGAAAGTCTTTGCCTCACTTCATGTTCACATGAAAAAAGCCTTTGAATTAGTCAATAATGGTATATTTTGCATTTTTTTTTATAAAGTGGGTTCCATATTTTTCCTAACTATAAACTTTAAAGTTGAAAGCAGGAGAAATAATTAAAATCATATTCACATGTATTTAAATACCCCCCCCCCCCCCCATACACAAAAAAAAAAAGCTTTGCGTTCAAAATTAAAGCTTCTAGGTTCTAGAGACCAAAGACTTTTGGTCTAGCGGTACCTAGTACCTAGATGTTGAATAAGACTTTGCTTTTAAAAAATGAGGGTTCAAGTCTCGTGGTTGTTAAAAAAAAGTGTAAGGAGTAGAGTTAGGGTGTGTGTGAGTTGCCGTAAAAAAAAGGTTCCCGAGTCTGAAAATTTGTCAACAACATTTTAGGGCCCTCTAACTTCGAGGATAAAAGGGTATTGTTCTGTTAAAATGTTCATTGTTTGACTAAACTCAGTGAATTTTCTTTGAAACCACACTCGAACCATTCTACAACCTTCCAGCAGCTACCACCCACAACTGTATATCAACAACTTATATTGGTTCCATATATTCCACACCTGCATCCCAACATAGTCTACATAAAACTTGATAAATCAATGCAGTGGCTTCAAGTTTAGCTCATTCACTCAATTTCAATTTATTTGTAAATAGAATCGAGTCTTTTGAATTCTATATAACTAGTATGATAACCCCGCGCTCCGCGCCTCTAGATTTTTCAAAAAACGTGAATGGAAGCATAATCACGGTGTAAAAAAATATAATCTGTGAAAAAACTAACGGTTTGCGTTGCGGCGCGTTAAAAGTTGAATCGTTAGCTACCCTATACTCTCTCATATACAAAAGTTATTACTAATAATACAAGATGTAATGATATAAAGGGTTCAGATCAAATACACAGTGGAGAAAAGTAGAAAAGTCGTAGGGAGGGTATCAAATGGACTCTGATTGAACTCATTTAAGCTGCATTGGTACCGTCTCATCGAACCATACAATCTAAGATTTAGGTGTTTGCTTTTTTGGATTTTTAATTTGTGGTTTTTAGAATTTGTGCTAAACCATTATGGTTTTTTCTTATTTTTATCATTGTGTTGTTTTTGCGAGTCATTATGTTTTCTTTCTTCGGCATTTTGTTATATTTTGTAACCAATTGTGTTATATTTCGTAACCTATTCTATCCTTTTCATTTGTTTTACACTATATAAGATAGCTTAACTCGTGTTATAAAAGCTCGAGATAGATAAAATAAAGAGAAAATTGCAGTTTTCGTCCCTGTGGTTTGCCTAAACTAACAGGTTCAACCCAGCGTTAACACCCTGAGTCCCTGTGGTTTGGTTTGCTAACACTTTACGTCCCTCAAGCTAACGTCCGTCTACCTGCCGTTACAACATCCTCACGTGCAGCTCACGTGAGGGGTAATATGGTCATTTCAACTCGAAAATGGAGGGCATTTTCGCCATTTCATCTCTGAAAATTTGAACGTTATAATTTGAAGAAGCATTCTTCTTCTTCCCCAAATCCACTTCAAAACCCTAATTTGTAATCCCATGTTTTACTGCAATTCGAGATTTCCCACGTCCAATTGCAGGTCAAATTACCATCTACGAAATCAAATATGGAGTGATGTTCCTCCAATTTGCAGATTTGTGGCTGAAACATAGGAAACACAGGAAGTGAAACTGGATTGATGTTCATGAACTGAAACTGTTGTCATTTATCATTGAAATAAATATGATATTGTGTTTGTTGTGTTAATCTTTGTTCATATTTTGTTAATGTAGGTGTATGCATTCAACATTGTATTAAATTTGAATTGGAATGTTCTTTGTGTTGTAATTTGTTCTTATTTGGTTAATATAGGTGTATGCATTTAACATTGTAATGAATTTCAGTTAAATGAAATGAAAATGATGTTGTTAGTTAAAGATTGCATACATTTCATTCATAGCAACTTGTTACATCAGCATCATGTTTTGGATGTTTATCCCTTCCATTAGTTACATTTTTTCACTTCCAGTGACGATCATCATCAGAAAATGAATCAGACCGACGCTCATCTTCATACGGGTCATGGTACCAGTCTGAATCAGAACTTGCATAATCCCAGGCTCATTACAAAACCTCAGGATCATAATCGTCCTATGGATTAGCTTCTTCCTCTTCCTTTTCTGTCTTTCCTTCATATTCATACAGGTCATGGTACCAGTCATCATCAGCAGCATCTTCTGGATTATGAATCAGTGGATCTTCATCATCAGCAGCATGTTTTGGTTGTTCATCAGCAGCAGCACATGATCATGTTCATCATCAGCAGCATCTTGTGGTTGTTGATCTTGATCATGAACAACATCTTCTTCCTTTGGAGTTTGATCATTAGCAGCATGTTCATGTTGAGTGTGTTTGGTTTTTAGTCTTTTCTTTTTTGTGTTTTTTTATCCATCGTATTAATTGGATTGTATGGTCATTTGGTGCTTTTTTGTTCTCTATTTATAGTGAATATAACCGTTAAACAGGGCAATATGGCCGTTAGAAATGACAATCAATTGATGATCATACTGACCGTTATACAGGGCAATTTGCATACTTGACCCATTTGACTTAAATTACTCAAAGCATTCATGAAACAAACCTATGATCATACTGACCCATTTGACTTAAATAAGTCAAACCATTCATGAAACTAACCATGATCATTCAAGATGCACAAGTGACCCATTTGACAACCATATACAAATTGCATTGACTAACAAACTGCATTATGACCCTGTAATAAATTTGAATTGGAATTGACCCTGGAATGCATACACCTGCATTGACAACCATGAACAAAGTATAACAAAATATGAACAAGTGACCCATGAGTGATTCACTAACATCATGACCCTGCACTACCTTAACCATGACTGATTCACTAACATCATGTTCATTAACCTTGACCCATTTGACATCATGACCCTGCACAACCTTAACCATGACTGCATTGACTAACAAACTGCATTGACATGTTCATTAACCTTGACCCATTTGACAAACTGCATTGACTAACAAACTGCATTGACTGATTCACTAACATCATGACCCTGCATTGACTAACCCTGACCCATTAACAACCTGCTCAAACCAAAATACCCTGACCCATTATCAACCAAAATACCCTGACCCATTCAACCTGCACAAAATGACCAACATACCCTAACCCATTAACAACCTGCACAAACCATCATCCATTAAACATCATCCATAACATTAAACAAACTGACCCATTAACATTCATTCATCCATAACCTATGATCAAACTGACCCATTAACAATGAATGATCCAACATCATCAATAACTGCATTTGACATGTTCACTAACCATATGACTCATTCACAATAATATTAACATACATTCATCCACAATAACAATAACATTAACATTCATTCATCCATTATATTCATTTCATTACCAAAATATTCATTACATAATATTTATTCTTCATCTACATCAAAACATGACTTTTAATGAGTTTGATTACAAAAAATATCAACCAAACCCTAGACCTTAAACCATCACTGCACAACCACCAAAAGCATCCAAGATCATAACAAACCCTAGACCTGCACATACCCTACACCTTCACATACCCTAGACCTACTTCATAAGATAATACATCACACAAAACATCAAAACATCAAAACAAACCCTAGAGCGACTTTCAGCATCTTGTTTTCAATATGTGTTTTCTGCAACACTCGATCAGCTTCTGATTTCATGGCACACATTCTTCTCACATTGTCTTCATTGGCAAACCACAGGGACGAAAACTGCAATTTTCTCTAAAATAAACGAAACAATTCTATCATGAGTCATGTTCTTAAACGAAACTAAAATGGAAAACTATATTTATCATGTATATATTTTTAGAAGTATGTCTTTTTAATGAATATCGTTTACATTCAAACACAAATAAATGGATGTAAGAACATTATAGAGTGTGACAAAGGATGGGAGGGAATCCTCTAAATCAAGAGGAGGTGGTTTAAGCAGTAGAGGTAGAGGTTCAGGTTCGAGCTCGGGTCCCAGGGAAGGTTATAGGACCGTGATTAATTTTCCACAAAGTCAACTACTCTGAGCACCACAACCGTTTTATCAACGAACACAACAACTTCAACCACAATACCAATAATACCAACAACCCCAAACCCCCGACCCGATTATTAGGTACATTATTTTACGTCACCTAAATTAACACAACAATAAATAGAGGAGTTTGACGTGTTTACAATGAGAAGTTTAAACGTTCGTCAAGCAAATGATGAGACAGAGTGAGACCTCCACCTACGTGACGATGATGGTGAGGAGGAGGAAGAATTTGTGCCAGAGACACAATTCAAGGCACATGAAGATGAAGAATGATATAATTTAGGCGATAATGTGGAATAGATGTTTGTTGTAGAAGATGAAGTTGCAGAAGTTGACAAGCGGAGGAAAAAGAAATTTGGGAAGCGAGGGGAAAGTTGACAAGAGGTTGCTTTGGCAAAATCTTGGTGTAATGTATCAGAGAATAGGGAGAAAAGTAACGAAAGAAGCAAGGGGAGTTTTCGGAAGGCAGTTCAAAAACACTACACAAAATTGTTGGGAGGACCCACAAAAATCCTCGATGAAATTACTTCAATCTGGACCTCCATGAACCCACAAATGATTGTGTTCAGCGAACTTCATCAACAAGCGGTAATATTTATAATTCTAGTTAAAGTATACTTTTATTTTATTATATAAATTTTACTAAAATATATTTTTACTTGCTTGAATATAGGAGCGCCTACGAGGCAGTGGATGTAGTGATCTTAATATGATGCAACAGGCGCTGAAAGATTACAGAGGAAGTCATCCTTCCGGTTTTAATCATGAAGCAACATGGGAGATTGTTGTTATTGTACCCTACGACTATGTCCTAGCTTAGATATGTATATAGGATCTCGTATGTATGTTTTAGACGTTAACGGGCTGATTTTGGGGGTCTAGGGGCAATGTTGGAACTTTGTAAAAGGTTCCAAGAGTATAGGAGTCCCATACACCTCAGATCCTAAGCGTATGAAGCCCCTACGTCTTGAAGACCCCAGGCGTAGGGACATGGCCTATAAATAGACCCCCATTGCACCTCATTTGTAACTTTTGCCAACATTTGAAACGAAGTGGTGCCCAAATTGTTTTTCATTTCCATGCTTTTCCAACTTCATATCCCATCTCTAACAACAATCGATCCATAGATTTCGCCTTTGAATCGATCATACGCGCACGGTATATCAAATCTTGTCATGATCCTACAAGTAGTATCAGAGCTTGGCTCATACCTCGCGTGTTGTTAGTTTGGTATAACATTAGATCTGATTTTAATAGTAGGGTTAAGATCAAATACGCAGTAAAAGAAAAATAGGAAGTCGTAGGAAGGGTATCAAACGGACCCCGATTGAGCTCATTCAAGCGGAATTGGAACCCTCTCATCGAACCCTACGATCTTAGTTTTTAGGTTTTCACTTTTTTGGATTTTTAGCTTGTGGTTTGTAGAATTTACATTATATCATTGTGTCTTTTATGTAACATTGTTTCTTTTTCTTATTTTCATTATTGTGTCATTGTTGTGATTCATTGTGTCTTTTTTCTTTAGCATTGTGTTATATTTTTCTCCATTGTGTTATATTTTATGGCTCGTTGTGTCATATTTCTTGACTTATTGTGTTTTTTGTGTCCTTCTCACCCTTCTCATATTTGTTACACTGTGTAGAATAACTTCACCCTTTAATAGTAATTGTTCATGTTTTGATTGAAAACCCATTTTGACCCATTTCAAGCTTTAAATATGGTTTTTGAGCGATTTGGATTATAATTGTTGTTTCGATTATTGATTTGATTGCATAAACATATTTAAAAAGTGTTTTTGATCAGAACTATATCAAATTTACATCAAAAGACATCAGATCTGCGATTTTTGTTAAAAATATTCATAAGTGTGTTTTTAAGGATTTTGGAAGGATTTCATAGATTTGGATTGAATTGTTAATAAATTGTTGTTTTGGTGTGTAGATCTGTTTTAGAAAGTGTAAATCAATTAATCAACAAAAAAACGTGCGATCTTTCCAGATCTAGATTTTTGTGAAAAACTCATAAGTGTGTGTTCTTGGTGTTTTTGATCTTTTGGGATTATAATTCATGTTTTTGAAGGTTTTTGGGCATCATATTCGTGTTCTTTATCATATTCTTCACATAACCTGATCACTGGATCATTCAAACCTTCAATCTCATCAAAAATCATCAAAACAACCATGTTCTTCATGTTTCTGGTTCATACGCCTGCTACAAGGCTCCTACGCCTGTAAGCTTCAAGCGTATGGACCTTACGCCTGGTAAACACTCCCATACGCCTGATTCTCCATATGCCTTATTTTGTTCACATACGCCTGTAACAACCTCCATACGTGTGACACGTGTCCCATACGTGTGGAAACACCTCCCTTACATGTGTAAACCTGTGTTAGTCAAATTTTGACCCATTTAAAGTTTGATCTTGTCCGTTTTTCATCCAAACCTCTTTTTTCATCTTATATCATTCCAATCAACATGAGTTGGAATGAACTTACCCAAATAGTACATCCCGGGCATATTCACAACAACCTCAACCTCAAGAAGAAGATTAACTCATGACCGTACACTTACTTACACGTATACATTGTGCATGGCATTACATTTCATCTATTTCATCATAATTGGGCCATACAGGGTTCCAACAAGTTCGATCCCGAGACATATAGTCTAGCAGTAGACACACTAGATGTTACAATGCGCAGCTAGTCGAATAGTTCATGATAGACTATAGGAAAAATCCATGCAAAACCCTAGTTTTTGGGAATCGATACCATTGAACATCAGATTCCAATTTGTTGCCTAGGCAAGAAAAAAAACAAACAATGTTCAAAAGCACTAGATAACCCGACGTGATATCCATGGAAAACTAGTAAAAACACGAACAATTACCCATATATAGCCTTAAAATCGGCAATATTCATGCATGCATGCATACATACATACATACATACATACATACATACATACATACATACATACATACATACATACATACATACATACATACATACACGTGTGTGAGGTTTAACCACTATGAATGTAACATAACCTCATACAATCAGCATTTGAATGTTTATAAAGGTACATACATGAATAATTATATTAATCAAGTTTCTAAAGACACCACTATGTGTGCATATACCTATAGATGTCCAATCCATATAGACTTGTGTGTGAGTATTAATAAAAAAAATACATTATCATACACCCACCTATACATTCGGCCATACCCACACTCATACATAACATCACATTGTTGAACCATTTTCCTACATACATACATATGTCGAACCACAAGCACCCACACACATTTCACAATCTCACAAAATCCAAGATTTATTACCATTCTAGTATATGAGCCACCCTACACCTTCAAAATCACACTAGTTGACTTGCCAAAGAAACTTTGCTCCTTCCCTAGGCATTTCGGCTCATGCTTTCCCAATACAAGGGAATGTGTGTTGATTTTGGACACTACTTACCTTGTACAAGACACACACACATTATATATATATATATATATATATATATATATATATATATGTATATACATACGTACTGGTACACACATACACACACATGATGAAAATTGATACACAAACCACCTACACATACATACAACACACGCGTGCATACAAACACTCATACCTTACTCACCATTCCTATCCAAACATTACAAATACCTAGACCCTTATACCAACACGGAAACAACATAAAACACATGACCATTCTAAGCCATGTTGACTTACCACAACTTCCTGGCCCATTCCCCATGCATATCGGCCAAGAAACAACCTACACAAGCCAACAAAGAGCCAAGGTCAACTAATTACACTAATATAGACACTAGCCCTTTGAACACCATGAAATTTGTATATTGACTTACCATAATTGTGAGCTAATCATCCAAGGACTCTCCACTTTCCCTCTCGGCTATAAATAGGGAACAATGGATCAAGAGAATCACACCATAACACATCCAAATCTCACTAACACTTGAGAACCCTTCCCTTCCCTTGGAGACCCATTGGCCGAACCCAAACCCCATCCCCGAGCCCCATTTCGAACCAACAACATCAACACAGCCCCTACATCACATTGCTTAGCAGTTTGAAGGTTGTGGAGTAGAGAAACCGGCTCTAGATTTACCACATCTTCGTTCTAACAATTGTTATTATGGTATGTTCACAAAACCATCTTATGATTCCTTTTGTATATGTTTCGATCCATGTTAGGAGTCACCCGACCCTTCCTCACACTCGCACACCTATAACCGAACACCATAAGCTGGAAATAATCGACCAAGGCTCAAAAAAATAATAGAAACCTTGTAATTAACACACTTGTGTGTATACACACATATGGTATATATCTACGCGTATAAACACCCTTGAATGGACACACATACACGCGAGTGTATGCGTGTGTGTCTAGACATATTTAAAAGTGGAAACAATCATTTTTAGAACTCAAAGTCGATATACACACATAAAGATGATTTTGCAAACATGTGTTAAAAAGCCATAAACATGTGTTAATTAGCTTTAACACTAGTCTATCTTTTAAACATATGTTAAATGACAAAGTATATGTGTTAACAAGTACAAAATACATGAGAATGGTATTTTTATACACACTAGCCGAAATAAGTGCCAATATTCCACTTTTAGGTACAAATAACTAACACAAACACCACATGATAATATGAGGTAAAACGAGGCAATGGTTTTACCCTAATAGTTAATCATAGCCACAAATAACGACAAAAATGAACATTTCTCAATACATACGGTGTGTGACATATGTGGATAATGGTACAGAAACACACAGACCATAGGTGTTCAAGTCGGGTGAACAAATGCATGGTAGATAGGACAATACGTAGACTTAAGTTGCCTTTAATTGAATATAGGGCATCCCATACCAGACACTCCACGTCAGATACAATCCAGTCTAGCATTCAAACATCAGGTGAGTTTTACACGACCCCTTTTTACAGTTTTAAATTTTCTGGGGGGAATAACATGAGACATTAAGGTTCAGGATCCATTAAGCCCTCGTGTCATACATCAAACATTAACCATTAGCTATGGACTTAGCCATGAAACACCGGAATAGATCTATTGGGTTGATACCCCCACTCTTGGTCAGTCGCTGTGACCGGATGACAGATATCAAAAGAGTGCTTGTATTTCACATTTATTCATTGTATTTAGTGTACAATAGGCGAGGCACAACATGTCAAGGTTTAGTTATGGGCTCATGTTAGATCACATATCAGTTATTGCCCTAGCTAGGCAGTAATTTAGTGGGTTTTGGATTACATGTCCATTATATACAAACCCGTGAACTCACCAACTTTATGTTGACCTATATTTTTACATGCTTGTTTTTCAGGTAACTAGCATGAAGCATGGAACTTGGGAGGATCGCGTGCGAGCATCATGCGATACTACCTTTTGAATCGTTGTTGTGTTGTTTTACTCAAAACATTTTCATACAATGGTTTTTATATAAGACAATTAACATTATGTTTGTGAAACTAAGTTGTCTAATGGAAGTCCCTATTTTAATTCAATGAATTCTCGTGTGACCTTTGTGCTTGGAACTCATTCGAAGTCGCATCCTGTGTTTCCACCTTGGCGGGGTATAACATCACTAGTGCGCCCTATCACAGTATCTCCAGCAACAGCTACTTCCGAACCAGGTTTTTCTGCGGCGGCCGGGAATACTGAAGAAGAACAGGTTTTCATGGAAGCTTATGAGGTACATAATACAACTTCATTAGATGATGATGATTTTGTTGATTCTCCTGAAGTACTTTCAGATCCGCCAAGTGGCATTATGACAACATTTGTAGCCGGTCCATCTTCTTCCAGTGCTCTTATATTAAATTTCCAAATAGATCTTTCAAAGTACAATATGCAGGAGGGTGTCCCTGTCCCAACTCATCCTGAATCAGGTATCCATGACATACGCCCTCTGCGAAATGTCACCGGAAATCCCAAAAGTGGCGTAACTACACGTCGGCAGCTTCGGGCTAATGCAACTACTCTATATTAAAAGATAACTGAATCTAATGCTCAGAAAGATTCGTCCTTTGCCTTATATGTCTCACAAAGCAAACCATAAAGTATCAACGAGGCATTAAGGGAGGAGCCATGGATCGAAGCAATGCAGCAAGAACTCTTTCATTTAAGTAAACTAGGTGTTTGTGACCTAGTCGATCTTCCCAAAGGTGCGAAGAAGATCAGAACGAGTTAGGTTTACACATGTAAGAAAGATTCCCAAGGCGTAGTAGTTCAAAACAAAGTTCGTTTAGTTTTTCAAGGATTCCGGCAGATTGAAGGAGTAGATAACAATGAAATTTGCACTCTGGTGGCCTGTATAGAAGGAATACGCATGTTTCTAGTGTTTGCATCCTACAAGCATTTCAAGGTCTACCAAATGGAAGTCAAAAGCGAGTTTCTATATGGTAAAGTGAGGAAGAGGTGTACGTGGAACAACCACGGGTTTTGAAGATCCAATGTATAGAGACCGAGTTTACTAATTAAACAAGGCTCTTTATGGACTTGATCAAGCTCCAAACGCATGATACGAGACACTCTATGAGTACCTTATCTCTTATGGATTCACTTGTGGACTTATTGATTGTACACTCTTCACCTTGGAGAAAGATGGTGACCTTCTACTGGTACAGGTATGTGTTGATGATATCATTTTTAGACTAACTAACGATAGTTTGTGCAGGGATTTTGATGATATATTCTTAGGTCTTAAGTTTCAACGAAAGCCGACTGGGATTTACATTCATCAGACCAAGTATGTAGTCGACATCTTGAGATGGTTTTAGATGGATGACGCTTCGCCTACTTCTACTCTTATTCAGGTCAAATACGAGATTGGACTAGATGAGAAGGGTATCAACGTTGACCCTTCCTTCTATCGCGCAATGCGTGTATCTAACTGGATCTTGTCCCAGTATCATGTTTGCGACATACCCGTGTGCAAGATACTGGTCAAAGCCAAAGATTTCTCATCTGACCGCGGTTAAGCGAATCTTTCGATATCTGCAGGGTTATCCGACCAAAGGTCTTTGGTACCTTTGTGACGATACGTTTCATTTCACTGCCTATAGTGATGCTGACTATGTTGGCTGCAAGCTCGATGTTAAGTCCACGACGGCTGGATGTCAATTTCTAGGGAGTAGACTCGGGTGTTGGTAATGCAAGAAACAAACATCGGTTGTTGTTTCAACTTGTGAAGCTGAGTATGCTGTCGCTTCTTCATACTGCTTACAGGTTATCTGGATTCAACAGTAGATGTGGGACTATGGTTTCAATTTTCTTAATACCCCTATTTATGTTGATAATGAAGCAGTTATAACATTAACTAAGGACCCGGGTAACCACTCTAAGGTCAAACACATCCTGTCCGGTATCATTTCATACGCGATTGCTATGAAAAGAAGCTAATAGATGTTAAGATTCATACCGACCAACAATGTGTTGACCTATTTACAAAAGCCGTCGACAAATCTCATTTCGAGTATTTGGTTATCGTAAATGGTGCCAAAGAAAACGAGATCAGTCCACATTAGCACTTCAATTTCTGTACATGATTTTCTTATCAAAAATACAAAAAAAAAAAAAATTTGAACCAACAAAAACCAAAAACATTGAAAAATCACAAAAATACAAAAAACATTAGAAAAATGAGTTTTTGCTGTGTGGATAAGAGAAAGTGATGGTACATCAGTGGACTGTCTGATTTCCCTAAATCTAAAATGCAAATGATAATAAGTCTTACAAATGATATACCGGTAGGCCTGAAAATCAATTCAAAGTTGGCACGGTGATATAAACATTAACGACTTAAAGTCGAGTGGTTATCCTGCTTCATTGGCATATGGTCTTAAACCCGAAAACTCAATTGATGGCTGGCCAAAATCTGAGGTTTTGGGTATTTAAGCCTATGATTCATCCAAGAACAACTGGTCGAATCTTGGATTTACCGCAAATCTAATTGAATTGACCAAGCGTTCTTAAATGTGCTAAAACATCCATCCTAAGCCAAACCCTAATTCTGATACATACATAAGATAATTCTAGCTGAGGGGTGCGAGCATCTCTGGTTTCCAGCTATTCGTACTGGTAAACCATTGTGCATTGTGGAGTGTACTATATCTAATGCGGACGCGTATGGTAACTCTTCACTGGAATAGTGACCTGGATTGGACACACCCGCTAAGCGAAGCTTCCTAAATCAGCCACACGTATTATAAGCTAACAAATACGGACATTATGGCAATTGGGCACTGGGATGGTGACTCGGATTGCACACGCCTTCTAAGGAAAGTATCCATAAAAAATGGTTTTCGGTATCTGCCCTCACCCTGACCGAGATTCAATCTAATTGAATTGACCAAACGTTCTTAAATGTGCTAAAAGATCCATCCTAAGCTAAACCCTAATTCTGATACATACATAAGATAATTCTAGCTGAGGGGTGCGAGCATATCTGGTTTCCAGCTATTCGTACTGGTAAACCATTGTGCGTTGTGGAGTGTACTATATCTAATGTGGACGCTTATGGTAACTCTTCATTGGAATAGTGACCTGGATTGGACACACCCGCTAAGCGAAGCATCCTAAATCAGCCACACGTATTATAAGCTAACAAATATGGACCTTATGGCATTTGGGCACTGGGATAGTGACTCGGATTGCACACGCCTTTTAAGGAAGTATCCACAAAAAATGGTTTTCGGTATCTGCCCTCACCCTGACCGAGATTCAATCAATATCGTGTCTTGTAAACGGATGGTCATAGCTTACTCACCCGTTACAACGAAGCTTTGCGCAATGCCTGATACCGGAATGTGTCGTGTGCGTGGGGACCATTGACCGCATGTATAAATCTTACCAATTAACCGTATCTAATGTGTCGGCGAGTAAAATTGACTTTTATTTTTAGGTAGACCCTACATTGGAAATGGTTTGTTTATCAATTATCGTAATCTTAATTAACTAAACAAAGGTACCATGACAGGTCCATAAACTGATATGATTCTCTGCCCGAAAAACTTGCAAACATATTGTTTGTGAATATTTCCATTTCGTATCTTTGTATGAATTTCTTATTTTACGTGAGTATCTGATTATCCATTGGTGAAACAGACAATTAAGTTAAAGGTTGACTAATTGTGAGTTTGAAGGGGAGAATGTGTTAATTGATGAAAGCTCCTCACATTCAGGTTTAAGTGGACCCTATATTGGTAATCATTTTTTTATTGATTATCATACAACTGTTGGTTCCTATTGTAAGTGAGTATCTGATTATCCATTGGTGAAATTGACAATTAAGTCAAATGTTGACTAATTATGAGTTTGAGGGGGAGAATGTGTCAATGGATGAAAGATCCTCACATTCACGGGTAATTCTGTAAATTTGGAATGTTTAAAACCAACCCGAGCTAGAAACTCAAGGTTCGTATGTTAAAACGATGTTTTGGGCTCACAAGGGCATTTTGGTAATTTTTAGGATCTTTAAAACTTCTTACGCGTGTAAGGATATACACACATATGAATGCTCATTTAGGGACCAAAAATGACAAATGCTAAAACTTGCTCAATTCATTTAGGGTTAGAAATGTACTTTTTAAAGTTAAAGGGTAAATGGGTCTTACGTGTATAAGATTCATACACATATGGTACTGAAAAACACATATGGAATTCATTAAGGGTAGTAAAATGAAATTTTGAAAATTGAAAGTACTTTAAGGTCGTACGGGTGAGGCGCAGGAGGACTAAACTTGTCATCCACCTATTCTTTTTACAGGTTGGGGTTTCACACGTATGAAAAGGACTATAAAAGCACTTTAAATCCCAACCTTTGACTTTATTTAACATTCGATTGACTTTCAATTCCTTTGTCACTCCGTGTTTTTGTTTGTTTGACGATTGTTAAGAATCAACAGGTGAATCTTTTGAGCCAAACAAATCATGACTTCATCCACTAAATCATCAGTTATGGTCGATTTATGTGTCTTGACAAAACCGATTGTAAAACCCACCTATTAACCATCTAAATCTAAAGGTTAATTAAATTTTTTGTTAGGTTTTAATAATCAAATCATTATGTGTGTGTTCCAAAAATCAGACCATAAATCGATCAAAGCAAAATTCTTGGATTTCAAATTTGGTATGGCATATGGACCTCCCTATGCCTGAATAGTATCAGGCGTAAGGGCTATACGTGTGGAAGTTACACACATATGGAAGTCCATACGCCTGCAAGTAAGAAAAAGTGGCAATTTCCGTCGTTTTGTCATACTTAAGTTGTTTTCAGTGTCCTTATGTTTGTTTGATGAGTATTTGCAGATATGGACTTGAAACCAGGGCTTAGCCACAACATATACGCTCATTTGAATCTAGATACACCAAATGCAGCTGATTACGTGGACATCATTAACTGTCTGAAGTGGTCGAGGATTCACTATGCTATATCTGCTGATTATATGCCGTATCTGAGTCATCAAAGAGAATTTTGGGCGACAGCTAGCCTCGACTGCAATCGTACTACAATAGCGAATGTAGGTTAAGTCAACAACCAAGAAGCTGTGATCACCGAGCAATCACTCAGAGGTGCTCTACGATTTAATGACAGTGAGGAAGACCCGATCGAGTTGTCTGCTGATCTGATCCGAGGATTATTCAAGTGACTGAAGTACAATGGCGTTATTCATTTTCCATGCTACTGAAGACAAATCTATGCAGACAGTATCACTATCTACTCCATGTTCTTATTTATCGCATTGCTCTGAGGTTAAGTAGTTTCGATGCCGCCAGAGAAACAGTTTCATCAGCAATGGTATCTCTCATCCTCAACAAACAGTTCAACTTTTCGAGGATTATCTTCCATCACTTAAAGGAGAATGTTTCTGCCAAGTTCAAAACAAAGAGATCCTTGATGCGTCCGAGATTCTTGCAGATAATCTTTGATGTTCGGATTCATGATTTACCAAAAGTTGATGCTGATAGAATCAAATTGAACCATATGACTGACACCACCCTCAATCGGATGAAGACTTACAAGATGAAAGATGAGCCTCCATTTAAAAAAATCATTGGCCACAATGCACGAGTTAATTATGAGGCGTTGTTACATGATAAATGGAGACACGATGATAGTGATTTGGATGTAGAGGTGGCTCAACCTCAAGGAGGAGAAGGTGGAGATGATGTGCAGGTGGTCAAGGACCACATGGGAATCTCCGTAGGCCTTCACCAATCTATGAGGCCCAATACTTAAATCAGCCGTCTCTACCACTATTGAGACAGGAATCTCTGTTCCATTAATTGGGGAACCAACAACCGAAGCTCCTAGTTCCACACATGTTGAAGCTGAATCATCTGGGATCGAGTAGAAGTCGTGATCTTGGAAAATAACTAGGTGACAATGTCCCGGTCACTGAACATGCACATGATGATTCAGATAGTGAAGAAACAGACGAAGATGTGGATTTGAAGAATCTTCGTAAAGTTATGAAAAGGAGCAGAGAAGAGGAAAGGTTGAAGCAGATCCACGAACTTGTTGCCCTACAAGAACGTGAGATGCTACATAAACAGAGAGAAGAAAGAAGAGATCCGTAGTTTGTAGTTGTTATAGAGGAGATTGATGAAGCACTTGAAGAAGCTAGACCATTGAATCGTAAAGCTAAAGCTTCATCGAGTGAACCAAAGATGTCTCAGTTGCCGAAGAGGTCAAAGATAGAAAAAAATGGCATTGCGAGCAAACTGACGATTAAACTCCAACCAACAACAACTCCCTCCAAAACCAAAACCACTGCAGCAACCATCTCAGCAACCACAACTATATCTTCAACAATAATCTCAACTTCTCAACCAACCACGCTAGAACTGCAATCTTCACTTACTCCATCTCAGTTGCAGCTTCCATGCCTTCTTCATCCACTTAGTTTTCGGTTGATGCAGAATTACAAAGACTTACCACTGAGATTGGAGTCCCTTAGTTCTAAATTCCCCAATAAAGCAAACAAGTCCCTTTCAAGCTATCAACTTCACCTATTCCAACCTCATCCACTGGTCCATCTCTCCAAGTTCAAATAAATAATCTGCTGAGCAAGTTAAACATGCAAATAGCACAGAACCTGGAGAACCAACGTAAGTTAGCAGAATCAGAACAACGAGATTGCCAGTTCCTGACAAGCATCAACGAGACAAGATCTGAAAACAGAAGACTATATGCTACTCTTGATGCGGCGATGCTCAAGCTAACTAGCAATTTACAAGAGATTTGACAGTTAACAGATTCTTAAGATGAAACTATGAATTGTCTTGCTATTGTCAAGTCAGAGAATAAGAAGCTGAAAAGAAGAGTTGATCGTTATTTCAACAAACATAAAAGACTCACAGCTAGTGACGGTGATGATGGTGATGACAGTGGAAGTGATGATGAGAAAGATGATGAAGACGATAATGACTCTGGTGATGATCATGAGTCGGGGAAAGATGGTTATGAAGGTGATGATGAAGATGCTGGTCCTGATGGTTGAGCGAGTCATTGTAAAACAAGGACTCCCGACGCCCACTTCAGAGAGAAACGATCTAAAGAGTCTCATGATGGGAGTGGGGGATCTGGTATGGGTGAATCATCAACCCAACCAGGTCCTACTGAAGAAGAGAAACATATATTTAGGGAAGTAGTCACGTTGAAAGAAGTGCCGATTGAATGGACGTAGACTTTCTATGACATGTTCTTCACAGACTATGATGGAAACCAGTAACCGAGTCATATATGGATCTGGATGAAGGTGAAATACCTCCAGAAATGTCTAGAGAAGAGGTTTCTCAAGTTTTCGGGCTTACATATGAACAAGTCGTTCCAACTGACAGCTCTCAGAAGTTTAACGAAGAAGAGTCATTGGATGATATAGACATTGAAGACATAACTAATGAAGAATACCCTAATATGTCGTTAAAGATGATGTAGATGTGTATGTTGAGATCCGAGTCCCGAAACCGTATGATTATGATCAAGTTGAAAAGTACCTGAAGTTTTAGCCGTTATGTGAACCAGAAACCAATCAAGAAAAAAATCAAGGGTTCAAGCGGCATGTGAAGCGTGGTATTCGAGACGACCATCTGAGCTAGTCCATGCGAAGAAGATGAACCAGAAATGGAATCTCTTGTCCGGTAATATTATTGAGTTGGACTTATTTTGCTCATGCAGATGCTACCGGGATCAAGTTTAAGAGCGGCATTCTGTATTTTGAAAATGTTTACTAGATCATGTCCTTGCCATACTGTTATGTTCATGATCTAGCTACACTGAACCATTCAAGACTAGCAACACATTGAGCATGTTTAAGAATCTGAACGAGAAAGAAAGCAATACAAGGTGTCACACCATAGTATCCAAAGAGCTAACAGTCAAAAGAGATTCATCATATTACTGGGAAGCCTATCTGGAAGCACAAGATTACACCACCTGAGATTAAGACCTAGATCCTACTTGTTCCGATCGAGCTGGATTTCTCGGACAAGTTCATCTTTTGGTACTATGATTATCTGACGACTGAAACAATAATTGTTTTGAAGAATGATATTAAGATTTGCCGCAAAATTAGAGTTTATGATCCAATGTGGTTGCTGAATATATCTGAAGCTGATATGAAGACATTGCACGAGAATCAGATTCACTTCCAATATCAAGATGCAGATTAAGCAGTTTGTTTTCAAAAGATAGTCAGGTACTGCATTACCAAGAAGGTTCATTCAGGATGTGATTGGTCGAAGGTCTCTGTTCTCGAAGTTTGAAGAGGTTGCTGATAAAGAATGAAGATGAGTTGCAGCGTAATAGGGTTTTGAAGATATCTAGCTATGTCCAAGGGGGAATATGTTATTACACCCTACGGTATGTCCCTAGCTTAGATATATGTATAGGATCTCGTATGCATGTTTTAGACGTTAATGGGTAGATTTTGGGGGTCTACGGCAATTCTAGAATTTTATAAAACGTTTCAGGCGTATGGGAGTCCTATACGCCTGGGACCCTAGGCGTATGCAGCCCCTACGCCTGGAAGACCCCAAGCACAGGGAGTTGGCCTATAAATAAACCCCCATTGCACCTCATTTGTAACTTTTGCTAACATTTGAAACGAAGTGCTGCCCAAATTTTGAGTATGTTGTGTGTGTTTTTCATTTCCATACTTTTCCAACTTCATATCTCATCTCTAACAACAATCGATCCATTGATTCCGCCTTTCGATCGATCATAAGCGCACGGTATATAAAATGATGTCACGATCCTACAATTGTAAAAGATCACGACAAATGGGAAAGTCAAGCGTTGATCGGTGAAGAACCGTTCGATAGTCATTCCGACAAGAGACGCAAGTCATCATAAGGCGACAACTATCAGGCGTCTACGTTTTCTACACCTGACGACTCCACCCCCACCCCCACCAGCCACATGCCAGATCTCAATAAAGATACCCTCCCAACGAGACCAAAATGCAAAAATAAGAAAGCTGACGCTGCCGAGTCTTGAAGCAAAACATCATTGGTTAGCGAATTTGGGTCATACCGAGCAATGAAAGAAGATAAATTGAACCAGTTGATCACCCTACAAGCTCAACAAGGAGAAAAAACTTTAGCGTTTTTGAAGGAACAACGCCGATTGTTGAGGCAAAGGCAGTATGTTCACCACTTCAATATGTATTCAAAACCGCACGGCCACCTCAAAGGTAAAACTTTGGAATTGGTTTTAAAACACACTGATTACTTTTTCACATAGTGTTTTAGATTACATGTCGAGAAATACATTAACTAATGTTTTAAATTGTTACGTTTTATATTTTTCTATATAATACTTTGCCAACAGGATATAAAATATTATATCTAAAATTTAAAACACAATGACTATATAGACTTCTTACACTTTGTACGAAAAATACACTTTGTACAAGAACCCCACCCTAAATTTTTTTAACCTCAACAATATATAGTCTTTACTGTATCACTTCTTTTAAGTTGTGACTTTAAACACTAATAGGTAAAGGAAATGAGTAATTTAAAGTAAATATGTAATATAATCAACTTTTTATTAGTAAAACATCAAAATCAAAATACAAAAGATAAACTTTTGAAAAAGAATTCAAAATATAAATGGAACTCTTGTCCCACCAAATATGCGTTTTTTATTTACTTTAAATTGATTGCTTGTTATTGTCACTAGTGGCTTTATTATCTTAGAGAACACGGTTTCCAACTTGTATCCTGTCTTCGTAGCTGCTAAGAACACATAATCACCGACACAACACTTATACAACAGCATACCCAAATACCGTCAACTTTGCTTTTTTGTTGTCTTTGCTATCCCATTATTCCCACCATTCACAAACTTGCAAACCACACCAAATCGTGTGTTTTCTTAGGATATCTCACAGAACACCGTGGTCATAAATCTCTTGACCAGTCATCTAACAAAATTATTTTTTGATGACGTGTTGAATTCTATGAAAATATTTTCCCTTACTCTACCATTTCTCAGCCACCCTCCTTTGTCACATATGACTTCCTTGACATCGATTCCCCTCCTCTTCATCCTGCCTTCTAGCCTCATTCTCCAATCCAACATGCCCCAAATGGCCCAACTACACCCGAGTCCAATCCTCACCAAACTCCGGCCCAATAACCTACACATGGCCTTACTCCCTTGTTGCCACCTGCAATCCAACATCATACCAATCCACCCACAATCCAAACATACTCCCGCCAGCCCATACCTCATTCTACACCCCCACCACCGACAACCCACTTCCAGAGCCCGACCACAACATATCCCCACGGCCCGCATTCCACTACCTGATACAAACCCAATACCATCTACCAACCCGTCATCACCACCCAACCCATAGCCTAAAGCTTAATACAAACCAGCCACCACAACCCTTTACCCGAACCATGCAAACCTGCTCCATGGATAACATTGTTAAACCTACCCGTCTATTTAATCTAAATATCACAAACCTAATACCCATACACAAATGCCCCA
Organism: Ambrosia x helenae; assembly: GCA_030844895.1. Taxonomy (NCBI): domain Eukaryota; kingdom Viridiplantae; phylum Streptophyta; class Magnoliopsida; order Asterales; family Asteraceae; genus Ambrosia; species Ambrosia x helenae. The sequence continues at coordinate 7,951 of JAUTDX010001383.1, read as the reverse complement.
AAGATGCCTTGTCCAATTTTGAATGGTTTAATGCTATGTCCGCGGTGTTTAATGCTCTTATTAAAAAGGACACATGGGAGCTTATACCTAGGCGTCCTGATATGCATATCATTCACAGCATGTGGTTATTTCGGCATAAGTTTAAATATGTTGGATCTTAGGAACGATATAAAGCAAGGCTTGTATGTGATGGTAGTAATCAGCAAATGGGGTCGATTGTGAAGAAACTTTTAACCGGGCGTTAAACCAGCCACCATACAAACAATTTTATCACTGACCCTTTCCAAATCTTGGCCCGTCCAACAATTGGATGTTACCAATACCTTTCTCCACGGTGATATGAGTGGCACAATATATATGTACCACCTATGGGTTTTCGGCATAAAGACTTTCTTGATTATAATTTTCGTCTAAAGAATCCTCTTACGGGCTTGTGCAGCCGCCATGGGTATGGTACCAAAAGTTTGATAATCATGATACAGGATTGGAGTTTCAACAAAGTCTGTATGACACGTCACAATTTACTTATAAAATGGTACTGACATGGAATATCTTCTCATATACGTCGATGACATCATCCTTACGACATCTTCTGATGCTTTACGGGCACACTTCTTAGCATCTCTCTCCGCTGCTTTCTCCATGAAAGATCTTGGTCCACTAAACTACTTCTTAGGAATCAAAGTGTCTCGACAAGGGGATTCAATGTTCTTATCCCAATAAATATATGTCCAGAACATCATTTACAGGCCTGGCATGTCTACATGCAGGCCGATTCATATTCCAGTGGAATCCAAACGAAAACTAAGTGCTACCTATGGCAATCCATTTGAAAACTGAACTTTATACCGCAGCCTAGCTGGAGATCTACAATATTTGACTTTTACCCTCCTCGACATCTCCTATGCTGTTCAGAAACTTTGTATTCATATGCATGCTCCTTAGGTCGAACATTGGAATGCACTCAAGCTTGCAATTCGTCACCTTCAAGGATCGCATGATTTGGGTTTAGTACTTCAACCATCGAATGACAGTTCTCTTCGAGCATTTATTGACGCTAATTGGGCAGGATGCCCAGACACCAAGAGTTCCACATCTGGCTATTACGTATATTTTGGCAACAATCTTCTCTCCTGATCTTCAAAGCGTCAATCAACCATCTCGTGTTCAAGTGCGGAAGCTGAATATCGTGGGATTGCGAACGCCTTGCTGAATAACCCAATTAACTCAATATTTACTAATTTTTAATATTTATCTTTATTATTTATATAATAAATAAAAATCTTATGATTATCTAAATTCTCTTTCATAAGAAATAATATTATTAAATCATAATTTCATGTTTAACTCTTATTTATTTAGTATATATTTTCTTTACTAATTTTTTATATTTACCCTTGTTAAAACCATTTAATATTTTATTGATCCAACGTTATGTAATATTAAATTTTCTAACCAAAATAATTAATAAAAAATAAAAAAATGTTATAACTCATGTGATACAAAAGTTTCTAATAAATTCTTTGCACTAAATGAAACTGTAAATGTAAGTTTTGTTTTCATTCAAATCAGAATAGGTTAAAATTAGTCGTTTTTAAAAAAAAAGTTACACCTTCAAGACCACAACCCCAATCACGTCCTTCAATGGTTGCTTCTGCCTTTGCTCCTCATCCGAACGTACATTCTCTCTTCAATATACATTTTCATTCTTATTCACATGATTAAAATTGTTGTTTTCTCATATTATAGTACATTAATTTCTATGCTACATCGTGAAACATATTTTGTCACTTGATATTAGATTTGTTTATCTCGAAAAGCTCTCGAGATATAACCTATTCGTAAGTTTTGGTCCATTTTGAAGCAAGACTTTCTGAATATGTTTGTGGAATTTCACACTAATGGGTACATTCGTCTGGGATGTTTTTCGGCTTTCATTGCCCTTATACCAAAGAGTCGTGATCAAGCTACTCTCTCGATTATAGACCAATTAGTTTGGTTGGGGTGATGAATAAAGTGCTATCCAAGGTCCTTGTTTTGCGCCTTAAGCAGTTTATGCCACGGCTCGTTTCGGAGGAGCAAACTGCTTTTCTTAGTGATAGAAACATTCTGGACGGGCCTTTGATTCCTAATGAGGCTATTGCGTGGTTGAAGTGATCGAAGATAAAGAGTTTTTTCCTTAAAGTTGATATTAGAAAGCCTATGATTCCTTGAGATGGGATTTTTTGGAAGACATTTTGGCGCAGATGAATTTCTCATTAAAGTGGCGTGGATGGGTAATGTCTCTTGTCCGTAACTCTCGGGCTTTGGTCCTAGTTAATGGGTCACCGACATATGAGTTCTCTTGTCAACGTGGTTTACGCCAAGGGGATCCTTTGTCCCCGTTTTTATTTATTCTAGCAATGGAGGGTCTTTCTCGAATTATTAGAATGGCTACTTTCTTAGGCACCTTCAATGGTATTCGGGTAGGTGGTTCGGGTCCTATACTCTCCCATTTCATGTACGCGGATGATGTGGTTTTCTGCGGAGAGTGGTAAAAAATGAATGCTTTGAATCTGCGTAGATTGTTACGCGGCTTTTATTTGATTTCTGGCCTGCGGATAAGTTCCACAAAGAGCCGTTTTTATAGTGTTGGTGCCGACGAGAATGAAACAGCGGAGATGGCTTCTGTTTTGCGTGTGGCATCGGGTGTTCTTCCCTTTACTCATCTTGGAGTTCCCATTGCGTCTAGCATGAATCTTGTTAGATGTTGGGATCCGATTGTGGCAAAGGTGCAAAAGAGGTTGTCCGCTTGGAAATCAAAGTTCTTATCTTACGGCGTCGATAACTCTCCTGAAATCGGTATTAAGTTCATTACCTTTATATTATTTTTCAAGTTATAAAAGAGTTGGAGAAATTAAGACGGAATTTTTTCTGGGGTGGCACGGACGAAGAGGACAAAATGAGTTGGTTGACTTGGGAAAAAAGTTATTGTTCCTGTTGAATATGGGGCATTGGGTTGGGATCTTTTCGAGATGCGAACTTGAGTTTTGTTGTCTAAGTGGTGGTGGCGGTTCAAAACGAGTAGTGATTTCACTATGGTGTAAGGTGGTGTGGTCGATTCATAGTACCGGTCGGGGTTGGTCTAGTATACCGGTTAAGATTTCTATGGGAGGTACTTGGAAACAAATAGCTAGCATCCTAACTTTGCTTCCTTTTGAGGTGGATAAAGCTTTTAAAGTCAGTGCTCGAAATGGGTCGACGATTTTTTTCTGGCTTGATTGGTGTCTTTCGGACGATGTGTTCCATAAAAAATTCCCGCTATTGTTTGCCTTAGAAAAGAATAAAGCATGCCTTGTGTCGGATCGTGTGAATAATGATGCGCATCACTTGGTTTTCAATGCTGAGTGGAGGCGCTTGGATCTCTCCAGTGAAGAACAAAGTGAACTTGATAATTTGATGGCCCTGTTAGGTGGTGTAACAACCTCCTTGGATAGCGATTCATGGTCTTGGGCTGTGGGGAAACTCAAATGAATTTTTCGGTTAAAAATGTCAAGAATTATATCTTTTGATGCGACAAATACTCTTCCGGTAACATCGTTTGAGTGGTGCAAATTGGGTTCCTAAAAAGGTGGTCATGGTTGCGTGGCATGCTTTCCTTGATCGCCTTCCAACGGTTGATGCCCTAGCTCGGAGAAATATACAAGTCGGCTCACAAGTGTGCAACGTTTGTGGCACTAATATGGAGTCGGTGGATCATTTATTTACGGGGTGCCCGGTTTTTATGGAGGTGTGGGCAGTTGATTTTCTCTTGGTGTCATGTGCCGCCTATCTTTATGTTCCATGCTCGTAATCTGCTTTCATTGCACTTGACTGCTAAGAGTGGTGCTCGTGTAAAAAAGCGTTCTATAGGGTTATTTTAACGGTGTTTTTGAGTATTTGGAAGCTCGAAATGACTATATTTTTAACCAAAGGAAGTGTCGGTCTGGCGAATCATGGAAGAGGTAAAGATTATGAGCTTTTTGTGGATTACTAAACGAGGGAAAATGTCGGACATGACGTGGGATTCTTGGGTAGATTTGACTCACAAAAGATGGGATAGTTTTTTCGGACCTTGTATAATTCGGATGTATGATTTTTTTCTTTTTGTTGTCGGTTTGTATGTTTTCGGATTGTTTCCCCGGGTTCTTGGTGGTTAGCTACTTGCTAGCGTATTAATAAAAGTTTGTTTGCTGTTAAAAAAAAACTATGTATATTCAAATTAGGATAACTAATCTCCTAATAATAGGAGATATTTCTTTGTAAATGTATATTTATAACCTAATAAGAGAGAGGGAATTATGAAATCACTTAAATTTTCTCATTCATCATTTATGTTAAGCATTTCTATCATTTGTGATTGTTAAGCACATCAATGATTGAATACAAAACAATATGTTTGACAGAATTATTAACGTACTATTACTTTTTTTTTTTTGAACAGCCTCTGTGTCACTTCTTTTAAGTTATTACTTTTAACACCAATCATAATAGAAAGGAAATGAGCAATTTAAAGTATACATAATATAATCAACTTTATATTAGTACGATCATTAAAATCAGAATACAAAAGATAAACTTTTGACAAAGAATTCAAAAATCAAAATGGAACTCTTGTCCACCAAATACGCCGTTATTTAAAATTGATTGCTTGATCATGTCACTTGTGGCTCTAAAGTTCTTCCATTCATATCACCTTTCAACTGGCCGGCTTCATTGAACACTCTTTCCGACTTGTAACCTGTCTTCGTAGCTGCCACAAACACATTATCATCATCTGTTAAGGATGATGACCTATTGTAGACAGCACCATAGTGTTTCACTCGCCTTCGTTGCAAGAAAACTATAAGAAACTAAAATAGACAACAAGACTAAAAATGCTACAATTCCTCCGATTATCACAGCATACAAAGTTTTTTTGTTTCTTTGTACGGTTTGTGACGAGCCTTTTATTGTAGTAGTAGTAGTAGAACTAAGTTCCGGATTTGGGCTAGCAAGATTATTATCCATGCTTAGCTTGAAACACTAGCCCATTCAAACTTCCAAACCATTCAAATAAGCATCAAGATATAGTTGAGAGTTGCCATTAGGATGCAACGCTAACCCACAAATCTTGCTTGCTTCGTGTGCCATCTGGGTCATTGACAAACACAAATAATCCTTGATACAGGATACCCACTTCCTCGAGTCCAGTAGAATAGATCAGCCTCATCCTCAGCCGTATGATTATTAATATAGATCCTAAATATAACCTGACCGGTTTTCGTGTATTGTGGTATGATGTTGCAAATGGAGGCGTAGCATGTAATAATATCCAGAATCAACAGGAAGTATCCAAGTTAGATTGTACTTGTCAGATAGTTTGCCCATACTTCTTTGGGTTTGATAAACTGTCTCAGGTGCGGTATAATTGGCGTCTCGTTAGTATACATGATTGGATTGTTATAAAGAGGTGTCAACCCAATTGCAGCTCCATATATGTAGTTAATATCTTGATCCCAGAACCGGTACATGCCTGTATCGTCGTTACCAGATACTTCTCCTCCACCCATGTTTAGCCTGTAGATATTCTCAAGCGCTGTCTTGGTATCAATAATCGTCCTGAATATTGATTAACGAATTTCGGTTTCTTGGCATTGAAATATAAGTTTTCAGGAATCGAAACGATCTCAATACCATTGATGAAGGCATATGAGTTTGGGTGAGGGTGTAAAGGTAACGTTTAGGATTTGTGTATCTTTTACATAGATGAGGAATTCTTTGACAACTCGTGCTTCGTTCGGGTGTTTCTCAAGAAGGAGACGGTTAAGAAAGCGCTGAAGTTGGTTAAAAGAGAGTAGCCGTTGGATGATACAGAAAAGAAAGATTGTTTGGTGTTGAGACTGGAATAATTGGCAGGATAGAAATGTAAACGAAGGAATTTGGGGCCTTTGGAGACGGGAAATTTGTAAGTAAACGAAGAAGTGTTAAAAAATTCGAGCGGTGGAGTAAGGGATTTGAGGGACTGAAGGATCTATGTGGTCGGGGGTGGATGAGAAGGATGTGGTGGTGATGTTGGAAGCACGAAATTGGAATGTTGATCTCCGTCCCATCGTTGATTGGAATTGGAGGTTGAAGCGGTGGATGAACCGCAGTCTAGGAAGAAGCGATCAATGGCTTTGTATGGTTGCGTGGTCGCGGTCGTGGTGGTGGAGAAGATAACAAAAAAAATGGTAAACATAAGGCCAACATTATTGTTGAATAGTTTTATTGATTGAACCTTAGAGAAGAGCATTAATAATCGTTGTTAATATGTGACACATACATATATAAATTACAATATACAACTAGTGTGTGGTGATAGTGAATGAGCTGTCTGCTGCTTTTAGAGTAAGCCTGAAAAGTCGTTATGGTCTTTTTTTTTAGCGCGTAAAATGATAGAATTCCATACGTACAAGAAAGTGACATGTTTAACTTCATATTTGGGGTGGAAACATTACATGGAGAAAAATATATTAGACTTAGTCAATTTACATGTAATTTTAAGAAGAATATATCGGATTTTGTAACCCAAATTTAGCGTTATTTGTTCTTTTCACAATACGTTTGTACTTTCTTATTTTGAATAAATGTATTAGCATACTAGCAAAGCAAGTTGTTAGATGATTACATTAAGGCCGGGGTGCAACAGACGGAGCAACCTCGTCCCAGCATCTTTGCCGTCTCTCTCGTCCCAACCACCGCCCCACCCCCGTCCCTTATCTCCCTCGTCTCCCCCATAACGCCAGGAACGCACCAATCACCTTTCGCCCACCACCCCCGTCCCCGTCTCAACCACCCAACCACCGCCCCCACCCCCCGTCTCCTCTCTCGTGTCCCCACACCAACCAGTCTAAGATGGAAGGAGTCAAATAATCATATTATTATTAGGGATGAGCATATTTCATACTGAACTGATACCGATCCTGAACCGATCCCGTACCGAATATGGTGTTCAGTATCGGTATCGATACTCACATTTAGAGGTTTTCGGTATTTTCGGTACCGGTACCGTACCAATACCGAACTGATACCGTATCGTACCATATGTTTTCGTATCAGTATCGGTATGGGTTTTGGGACTTTTCAATATCGGTATTTTGGGGGGATGAGTATCGGTTGGTACTGATACCGTCCCGAGCTCATCCCTAATTATTACACTATATATCTATCTTTTCCATTTGTTAAGATCTAAATCACTTCTCGTGGTATTTTACGCGAGAGAGAGTAAGATCATCTACGTAGCGCTATAAAAACCAAACTCACTTTACAAACATCAGATCCTATCGTAGTGTAAAGCCACCACACATGATGAGTGTCGAAAATATATCAATTCAAATATCAAAAATGAATCTAACTATAAAAGATATAGTTACAAAGGTCTAGAAATGAATTGGGTTGCTAATGAACTTATGTGGGCCTTGATGAATCAATTGGATCAAAAATAAGCATTGTCAAAGAATCAGATGAACTTATGGGTAGTGGCGCAGCTTCTTGTCCACTTACCCACTATCTAAATGTAACTTGTTTTGTTCTTGGAATCTAAATTTGATTGTAAAAGATTCAAACAAGCCTTGTTTGTTCCTTCATATAGCCCTGAACAAGGGCGAAACTTAGTGGGGCTAGGGTGCTTAAGATAACGCTTGGCACTGAACTTGTTCAGGAACACTAACCACATAAAATTTCATGTGCGCGTTTTTTTCATTAAGGTAAAAGAAAATCTTTTGTGTACTTTCTAAAACAAACACACACGAACATGGACGATATAACACAAATAAACACAAATGACGAAACACAAACCAACACATGCTATCAAAGGATCCTCCGTTAACTCATACTAACGCCTTTAGCTAAAACTTACAATTTTAGGTAATTATTCACGGGATTTGAAAGAGGGAATCGAGACGATGATATT
>JAUTDX010001382.1:0-76501 GCA_030844895.1 Ambrosia x helenae | reverse complement strand
CACATTTACATGCAATGTCCGATGGCCTGAAATACGGCGACACTTGCTGAATACTAATTCTTCAAATGCACAAGACCGACCTGACATCTTTGCAAGAGTGTTTCAAATGAAAGTTGATGCGCTAAGGAAATTCTTTAAGACACGTAGAACATTTGGCACTATTGCAACAGGTATTTTCTCAAAAGCTTTCAGACATTACCGATGCTTTGTTTCTTTACAATCTTATTTATTTTCCCGCTTTTGTGCAGATATGTATACAATTGAATTCCAAAAGAGGGGTTTGCCTCATTCTTATGTGTTGTTGTGGGTTACGCTAGAATGAAAGATAAAGATGCAAAAGATTTGACTGTTTTATTTGTGCTGAAATACCTAAAGTTAATCAAGTATATACATCGTATTAGTACCGAAATTAATGATGCATGGGCCATTGGTATTCCAAAACCAAATTCCCCGTACATGAAAAATGGGAAATGCTCAAAATCGGTCCTTAAATCATACGAACAGATAACCAGATTCGATAAGCAAGGATATGCACGCTACAAAAGGTATGAAGATTCGAATGCATTGATAAGTCAGGTGTGCCTCTTGATAATGGTTTTGTGGTTCTGTAAAATCCAGTTTTGTGCCTGCATTTTGATGTGCATATCAATGTTGAGTATTGCGGTTGGAGTATGGTTATCAAGTATCTTTTAAATATATATATCCAAAGGGGCTGATTGATCTCCTACTGTGTTACAAGATCTGTGAAAAACATATCACCACAACAGCTCCAACGGATAGATGTGTGAACGATCTCGCCAACTTTGTAGTCAGTAGATTTATATGTCCACATGAGGCAGTGTGGAGAATACTCAACTTTCCTATTCATCACAGAAACCCAGTAGTTCAGCTTCTAGCTGTTCATTAAGAGGCATATGCAAAATTGTGTTTTCCCGACAATCACAAGTTAAGAAGATTATTGATAACCCATCTACCGGAAAGACAACATTGACAAAATGGTTTGTTAAGCAATCAAAAAGAAACAAATGATCGCGACAATACGTTGATTATATAAGTAGGTTCTGTTGGATGCTTTAGTGAAAGTTAGCTTAGAAGAGTTATGAATATAACTCCTACAATTGGCAGGCTAGCATACGTCCACCCATCATGTGGCGAACTATTTTACTTGAGGATGCTATTCAGCTATCAGAAAGGTTGTCGTTCTCTGAATATATAAGAACAGTTCAAATGTTGTGTATCCAACATACCGAGCAGCTTGTGAGAAACGTGGATTGATAGGCGATGATAAAGAATGGAGTGTAGCCTTTGTAGAAGCATCAGCATGGCAAGTGCAACAGAATTGAGGTCTTTGTTTGCTAACATGTTATTGCATTGCCAGATAAGTAATCCATTAGAAATATGGAAACAACACTAGGCACAAATGTCTGATGATGATGATTTGAAACATAAGGGATTTTGTTGGTTGTTCAATCGCTGAACTTGATGAATTAAACTTACAACAACAAGTGTTGTGTGAGTTAGAGTAGCTTCTGAATTCCAATCAAGCTCAAGATCGCTTGCTGAGTTTGGGCTTCCTTTACCACCTGATTCAATGGTGTCATTGTTGAGAAATAGATTGCTTACTAAAAGAAAATTCTATGACACTATTCAATTAGCAGCTCAGAGCCAGGGCTGGCCTAAGCATAAAGCAAGTGAAGCTAGGGCTTTAGCCCCAATTTTATAAGACTACCGATTTCTATTTGTATAAGTAAATACATCACCGACCATGTAATATATGTTCCTAGAAAGAGTAGGGAAGAAAAATTTAAAACATATGACACATGTGAAAATTTGAATTCCTTTGTTTTTTCATTGAAATATGCTACTTTGAAACTTTTGAAGAAGATGAACCAGGACTGATGAAGAAGATGATTTAGGTGAGAGAGGAGAGTCAAGCTTGTGTGCACGTGGCCTGATACGATCCGGATGACCTTCGACCTTGTGATGCATACCTCTCCTCACCATGCACACATCTTTATTCATGCAAACATATTGTCCACGTTCATGTAGCAAGTATTTTAATTTTGTTATTTTCTTTTGCTTGTTAATTAATTTAGTTATTTTGGTAGTGGGTGGTTGTCACCATTAGGTCCATGTTCTAGTCATGTTTAGTTTTCCTTTCTTTGTATTTAAGAAGTGCCGATTAATGAATTAAATAGAGAAGAAAAAAATTTTGCAAAGCTTTGGGCTTGATCTCTATTCTTGTCTTTGTTCTTGGAAGTTTTGTAGGTTTTTCTTTGTAAAACCTATCATTGGTGCTTTCATTGAGCCTTAGCCTCTATGGCTTTGGAAGAACTCAATGGTTCCACTATTCTATCTCGGTTCACCGTTCGAATCCGGCCCGTTGGCTTTGTGAGTTTGAGCGTTCTTTTCCTCTTATGCAATTTATGATGAAGACCGTTTTGCTTACGTTGTTGAGTACTTCGATGACGAACCATTTTCTTGGTTCAATTCATGGTATCGAGGGCCCGAACGCCTCACTTGAAGTCTTTCACCATCGCGATGCTTCATCGTTTCCATACCACCACCACCTCAAATAATGGAATTCCACAACCACCCGCGACGACCTTCACCAAAAACGACCCGAAAACTTCACATCCACCACCGCGACAAACCAAAATTTTCATACCGATAAAGTCTAGTGCACTGTTTGCACAACCAAAGACTTGCTCTAACAATGTGCTTTCATTCCCGAACCATCCTTCCGCCATGCCGCCCACCATCTCCGACCAACTCAACCAATTGATTGCCATCACCCTACAATCTCAAGCCAACTTCAACGACCAATTAGCCATCCTTATCAAAATCACCCAAAACCTCAACTTGAAAATCGATACCATCACCAAAAATACCGGTACTCTCGCTAACCACATCACAAACTTATCCAACCACATCTCCGCTGAGTCGCCGTACTCTTTTGGATCCAAAACACCAGTCCTGGACCCCAAACCACCTATTAAAACAACACTCCCACCACCGGCCCCTTCCACACCATTACCCGCACCGACACAGACACCGACACCATTTGCACAACCCTCACTGTCACCAAAATCATCTCCAACATTGGTGTACTCAATCAGCCACTTCATTCCAATTTTGATAATGACCCATGTGTGGTTGCTGTTGAACCACCTTTGACCCTTGTATATCCTAATGAAAATTCAAATAGTGTTGTCGAGTGTGCTTTTGGTACCATTGCTCTACCTCATGTGAAAACCATGCCTTACAGGAATCCAATTTTTCCATGCATTTGGTTCCTATGGAAGAGGTGTACCCAATGTTTATCCAGATCCAAGTTACACTTTCTATGGATTTATTCTCCAATAACCGGTTTCAACGGATCCTTGCTTATGACCCTGCACGAAGGTGTACCAAGAAACAAGAGTGGCGACCACCGTGGTCAACTCGTTTCGTTCTTGAGGACATGAACACCTCACATGGAAATCTTTCACTACCGCAATGCTAACGACCTTCCCTCCGGTACCAATTCCGCCACTAAACGACACACCGTCTCCGGAACCATTTGAGCCACCTCCACCTCCTCAGCCAATAAGACAAACCTATCCCATCACCTTGCCCCAACCAAAACACAAAGTGACACTACAACCAAAACCTCAAATACCACCATTATCACAATCATCACTCGTTTATCACAAGATCCAAAAGCACCGAGACATATGTTTTTCATCCTAACCAAATAGGAGATGCTTTCTTATGGGATTTTTTATCAATATTGACAACTCTTGGCCATAAGTGGAAAGATTTACGAAACAACACAACAATGACAAAAGGTGTGCGACGCGAATGGAAGCCGCCATGGCAACCACGATCACGCTATGAAGAGACTGAACCGAACGCCACCGGAAGACGTGAATGGCGACCCCCATGGTGCTTCTACCGTCCTTGAGGACAAGACGTTTTCGAGGGCGTGAGTATTGATACGATCCGGATGACCTTCGACCTTGTGATGCATACCTCTCCTCACCATGCACACATCTTTATTCATGCAAACATATTGTCCACGTTCATGTAGCAAGTATTTTAATTTTGTTATTTTCTTTGCTTGTTAATTAATTTAGTTATTTTGGTAGTGGGTGGTTGTCACCATTAGGTCCATGTTCTAGTCATGTTTAGTTTCCTTTCTTTGTATTTAAGAAGTGCCGATTAATGAATTAAATAGAGAAGAAAAATATTTTGCAAAGCTTTGGGCTTGATCTCTATTCTTGTCTTGTGTTCTTGGAAGTTTTGTAGGTTTTTCTTTGTAAAACCTATCATGGCCCAAGTGAAACTAAAAGAATTAGTCAACTTTTTTGTCGTCTAGTTCTTTTTTTATTTTATTTATTGTTTCATGTCTAAAATATGGTGTGGTTCATAAAATCATTAACATAAACTTTTAACACTCTGTTGTTATTTAATAATTCAATTATACATTAAAATAACATAATTATAATTTTAAGTTATATCTAATGTAATATATGTATACATGTTTATTTGTATTGTTTCACATATATTTGTATTCTTGTATATAATAGAATTCTATAAGTTTACACAAAAAATAAAATACACAGAAATCGTTGTTAAAAGTTGTACACATACGTTATTTTGGAAATCTTAATAATGCGACAATTAATATTAAGGAGTAATAGGTTGTGTCGATATGTTACCTAAACAAGGGCTCTATTAAAAAATACTCTATAAGATAACTTACAAAAGGGCCCCAATTTCTATGACCGCTTTAGGCCCCGAGAAATGTTGAGCCGGCCCTGCTCAGAGCAAAGCAATGGAAGACATGTTTAATTCTGCACAAGCTACGACATATAGTATGGTTGCTTCTTCGGTTATGAACAATAGTCAAATACTCATATTTATCTATGGTCATGGTGGTAATAGGTAAGACTTTCCTATGGACAACTATCATAAATAAAATCAGTCCACCAGAAAGATAGTTTTGGCTGTAGCAGCATCAGGTATTGCATAATTGTTGTTAGTATGAGGGATAATAACTCATTCTCGTTTCAAAATACCGTTGGACTTAACAAGTGATTCATTATGTTACATAAAAAATACCCCCAACTTTCACAGTTGCTAACAGAAACTTCGCTTATAGTTTGGGATGAGGCTCCAGTGAGTGACTGCAGATGTTTTGAGTCATTTGATAAAAGCTTAAAGGATATTATTGGAAATAAAGATAAACCATTAGGTGGGAAATCCGTTTTGTTAGAGGGGAATTTCAACAAACTTTACCTGTTAAACCAAAGGCTACAAAAGCTGAAGTCCCGACAGCTTCCCTTCCAAAGTCATACATGTGGGAAAAGTTCACCTTGATTAAATTGCATGAAAACATGTGATTGGCGCATTCTGCGGCTGGCGCAACTGAAAAGGAAGCGTTGCTTGCATTTTCAAAGTGGGTTTTGGATATTAGTGATGGGAACATAGGTGATCCATTTAAAGAATCCCCGCAAGACACAAAGATTATTGGCATGCCATCACATCTTTTGATTCAACCTGGACCAAATGAGTTACAAGAGCTGATAAATTTTGTGTATGATAGTAATATTTTGGCTAACCCAACGGCTGCCAATCTATTGAATGAGCTATTGTATGTCCAAAAAATGAAACAACGGATGAAATAAATGGTTTGGTGCTTGCATATTCTCCCGATGAGTGTTCAACATATTTGAGCATGGATTCAGTTACACAACACTCCCGCAACCAAGGAAATTTTGACGTCATGTATCCCCAAGACTATCCAAACATGTTAAACTAATACCACCGCATTGCCTAGACCTAAAGTAAATACACCTGTAATTATGTTGCATAACATTGACCAAAAATCAGGTTTATGTAACGGCACTAGACTCCTGATATCACAACTTTTTCCCAGGATCATTGAAGCGCGTATAATAATAGGAACTGATGTTGGCCATTGCATTTTCATTCCTAGAATAAATTTTGTACACAAGACCAAGGATTTGCCTTTTGTTTTTAATAGACGTCAATTTCCAATAAAAACATGTCACATAATGACCATAAACAAAAGCCAAGGGCAACCATTAAAAAAAAATGATGTTTATTTGCTACAACCTAGTTTTAGCCATTGGCAACTATATGTCGCACTTTAAAGAGCAACCTCACCTAACGGTTTAAAAGTACTCATAACATCTCATGGTGATTTTAGGTGTGGCAAAACCAAAAATATTGTTTATTCTGATTTCTTAGCAGAGATTGAACGCCATGAGGTCAGCGTTATAACTCATAATCAGTCACGCAACATGACCTTAATAAAATAAATGATACGTGTATGCAGTGTATTAATAACAATTGTCAATTATCCATAAATATACTGCATAAATATTAATAACAATTGTCTATTTTGCAGGTTTCTCAAAATGCAAGATGGCAGGCTAGCTTCATTAGTACCTAGAGGTGCCGCGGTACCAGTTAAGGTTCGTTTTATTAGAAAATGTCAACTGCAAAGCAAGCATAGCGACACATACTACTTCCTGATTGATCAACATGTAAACCTCATTTGCTAAAAGACATATTTCATTATCCATAATTACAAAAATGTAAACTTTACACATTTGACAGGGAGATAGAATTCAAGCCAGCGTACACTGGATGGACAAGGATATGTACGAAAAGAAAATAACTTGTTAGACATAATTTTTATTTCCCATATTATATCTATTATACCCTAAGTATATATATTATCCTAAGTTTAGTCAAGGGTCATGTTAGTTTGTTAATGAACCGACACGTCGGTTATAGTCCAAGGGGACACACCCCTTCATATGTATAAATACCCCTAAACATTGTATCATTTGTAATATGTATTGATTTCTAGTTTTCACATATTCTCTCTCAATCCTTTCCCTCAATTCGGTCCTGCGAACCTTCATTTGGCATCAGAGCATCAGATTAATCAATCGTTCCATCGTTTACAGAAGAACACGAAGAAGAAGGCAAAGAAGATCGATCCCCTGTTTCTTGTTTCAAAACAGAGACACACGAATTGATCATCATACGTTGGAACAATCATATCTAGGCCATATCAGGATCAAGAGAAGATCAATACACAAGATTTATAACCGTTTAAAGAAAAAAAACAGAACCGGATAAGAAATTTCCGGCCAAAATCTGTTTTCCCGGCGAGTCACCGGAATCAAAGAACAAACCAAAGAACGTACTGTTTAATCACAACAAAACAGTTATATCTATCCCTGCCCTATTAGTTTATCATAATCGAATACACAAAACTTAAATCCAAATCAGAAATTATAAATTTTTTTTCAGACTCTGTTTTTGTTCTAAGACCACCATTTCCCGCCAAAAATTTTACAATCAAAATCAAGTTTTATACTTCAAAACTTATATTCGAACAATCGTTGATACCAAAACAGAATTATTTGTGCAAAATTTCATCAAAACATTAAAGTTTATCAAAGGATTAAGATTTTTTTGGAATCAAGAACCGATTTTTTTCTGAAACCATTCGTATTCGATTATTAGAACAAGATAGTAAAACTTGTTAGAAAGGATCCGACATCATCAGAAATTAAATCGGATCATACAAACACAGAAGGGTTGAAGTGTTTGTTTATCGGGCAGTAAAGAAAGTTTTCGTGAAGGATTTGACTTTTGAAAGGTCAAATGCGAAAACAATATTATTTGAGGGATTATTGTATAGTAAGTTGTAATCAGTGAAAGTTTTTGGGTTCTGTTCACTGATCCGAAGACAACTTTTATTGAAGTCAAAATTATTATTAAACAAACATAGGGGTTTGTTTTAGAAGGGTGTTTTGTAAGATTGAGTGTTATTAGAAGAACACTAATCAAATTATTGGAGGATTAAGTCAAAAGGATTGACTTTAGAATTTGGAGGAACATCATTGATACACAAAATATTACAACGAAGTTCTTGATACTTTGTTAAGGCGCCTACAAAATATCAAAACCTTTGTTAACCAAATAATATTTTTAGTATATCGATTTAACTTTGACGATTTGTCGAACAAAGTTCCTAAAGAAACGTGGGTAGTCCATATTAGAATTGGACAATAGGGAAGAAAAAGAACAAAAGTCCGCAGAAGACGTCCACAAAACCCACAATGTCGAAAGAAATAGTAACGAAAGAGACAGTCGCGAAGGAGACTCTCACTTTCAGCCTCCAAACACTGATGTTGACATCTACAAATTACACGATTTGGGCTGTTCGTGTAAAGGCAATATTGAATGCCAATGGCCTTTGGGAAGTAGTGGAACCCACAGAAGGCACGTCGACAGTAGATGCAAAGAAGGATAGGACAGCGATTGCCTATCTCTTCCAGGCAATTCCAGAAGATATGGTGATGCAAGTGGCGTCACATAATACAGCGAAAGAGATTTGGGATGCATTAAAGACAAGATTTATTGGAATTGACCGAGTCCAGAAAGCAAGACTTCAATCATTACGCACAGAATTTGAGATGATAATAATGAGAGAGACAGAGACCATAGACCAGTTTGCTGGTAGGTTAAGTGCGATTAGTACAAAGTCAAAAACCCTAGGAACGAAAATTGAAGAGTCAGTCTTGGTACGAAAATTGCTGGACTCCGTACTAGAAAGGTTCCTACAGATTATTGCGTCCATAGAGCAGTATTCAGATATAGATTCCATGACGTTAGACGAAGCGCTTGGAAGACTTAAAGCTTATGAGGAACGCCTTAAGTCAAGAGATGAGAAGAAATATGGACCCGCTAGTCAAGAAAAGCTGTTATTTACAAGGCAAGAAAAAAGACCTTACAGCAATTACAAGAACTACAATCAGAAACAGAATCGAGGTAGACGGAACTTTAGGAAGTTCAATAAGAGTCAAAGATATGAGAGGAAGAACTTTGACAGAAATGGCCATCAAGATCACAAAGGTGATAGAAATCCCACTAAGAATCGTCATGACGACAGTAGTCACAAGCCCAAGAGAGATGGCAGCAGTATAAGATGTTACAACTGCAATGAATTAGGACATATAGCTCCCAGATGTCCTAAACCTCGAAACAAGCAAGAAGAATCTCACCTAGTAATGGAAGAAGAGGATCCCACATTACTAATGGCAGTTGGTGAAGAAAGGAAGATAATACCAGAACACTATCACAATGAAGAAAATGTAAACGAAGTATGGTATTTAGACAATGGCGCAAGCAATCATATGACAGGAAGACGCTCCTATTTCACAGAGTTAGATGAAAAGATAGCAGGCAGCGTAAAATTTGGAGATGGATCGTGTGTTAACATCAAAGGTAAAGGCTCAATAGTATTGGAATGTAACAATGGAGAACAAAGATTAGTCACAGAAGTATACTACATTCTAACACTCCAAAGCAACATCTTAAGCCTCGGGCAAGTCACAGAATCAGGTTGCAAAGTAATTATGGAGAATGAACATTTATGGATTTATGATGCCTACAATAACCAATTGATGAAAGTCCCAAGAGCAAAGAATAGACTCTACAAGGTAAAGCTCAGAATAACTAGTCCAATTTGCTTACAAGCTAAAATAGATACACCTGCATGGCTATGGCATGCACGTATGGGACACGTGAATTTTGATTCACTAAGACAATTGAGCACAAAAGGAATGGCACATGGATTGCCAAAGATCCAGCACCCATCTCAAGTATGTGATGCATGTATTACGGGAAAGCAAAGCAGACTTCCATTTCCCTCTCAAGCAAATTTTAGAGCTACAAGACCTCTAGAATTAGTACATGCAGACTTATGTCGCCTGATTACACCCACATCATTAGCAGGCAACAACTATTTCTTCCTGATAGTTGACGATTATTCAAGATATATGTGGATCTACATGCTTAAGTCAAAAGATCAAGTTTATGAAAATTTCAAAAAGTTTCTAAGCGAAACTCAGACAGAGACAAGTTACAAGCTCAAAAGACTAAGAACGGATCGTGGAGGAGAGTTTACTTCTAAAGCTCTTACCAGATATTGTGAGGATAAAGGAATCCTTAGACATCTTACAGCACCTTACACACCTCAGCAAAATGGTGTAGTAGAAAGAAAGAACCGTTCAGTAATGAGTATGACCAGAAGCATGTTTAAGGTTATGAACGTACCACAGAACTTATGGGCAGAAGCAACAAGACAAGCAATTTACATCCAGAATCGGTTACCTACCAAAGCACTGAAGGGAATGACACCCTACGAAGCAGTAAAAGGCAAAGCACCCAATATCAAGCACATTAGAGTATTTGGATGCATAGCATACGCAAAGGTAACAACGCCCTACTTAAAGAAGTTAGAAGATAGAAGCAAGAAAATGGTACACTTAGGAAATGAAAATGGTTCAAAAGCCTATAGATTATATGATCCCATAGAAGAAAAGATACACATTAGCAGAGATGTCCAATTCATAGAAAACGAACCATGGAATTGGAACAATTATTTGAAAGAAGGAAGCAATGACGAACCATCTTGGACAAGATTCGAAGTTTATGGAGATCACGAAAGTGAAGCTGTACAAGGGCAAAGTAATGAGGACAATGAAGACAGTGAAAATGATAACCAATTCTTTAGTAGTCCAATTACAGCTACATGAACTCCAATAACAATTCAAGAAACGCCGACAAGTGATCCAGTAGCTGAATCAAGCACTCAAGAGTTAGAAGACTCACCAGGCTCCCAACATAGACCAGTACGAGCCCTTAGATCACTTAATGACATCTATGCAGCCACACAGCCTCTTAGACCAGAAGAATAT
This sequence comes from Ambrosia x helenae, assembly GCA_030844895.1. Taxonomy (NCBI): domain Eukaryota; kingdom Viridiplantae; phylum Streptophyta; class Magnoliopsida; order Asterales; family Asteraceae; genus Ambrosia; species Ambrosia x helenae. Next base: position 65,708 of record JAUTDX010001382.1, on the reverse strand, counting down.
GAACATCTGTACTTAGTTTACGATGAAGAACCTGCAAACTACAAAGAAGCAGCAGATTACCCACAATGGATAGAAGCAATGAAAAACGAAATAGACTCTATAGAGAAGAACAACACTTGGACACTGGCTACACTCCCCTCAAGTCAGAAACCAATAGGTCTAAAGTGGGTATTTAAGGTCAAGAGAGACGCAAGTGGACAGATCACCAAACATAAGGCCAGATTAGTAGCAAAAGGATACGTACAACAAGAAGGTATAGACTACAATGAAGTATTTGCACCCGTTGCAAGAATGGAAACAATCAGGCTACTATTAGCATTGGCAGCACAGAAAGGATGGCAAGTACATCACTTAGATGTAAAATCAGCATTCTTACATGGTGAATTAAAGGAAGATGTCTACGTTTCACAACCAGATGGATTTGTAAAGAAAGGAAAAGAAAATCTAGTCTACAAGCTAAAGAAAGCTCTATATGGTTTGAAGCAAGCACCAAGAGCATGGAACATAAGGCTGAACAACATCCTAAAGGAAATTGGATTTAAAAGATGTCCACAAGAGCAAGCAGTATACAAGAGAACTTCAAAGGAGTCAACAATAATTATAGGAGTTTATGTCGATGACATAATAGTGACAGGAAGTTCAATCAAGGACATATCAAGCTTCAAGAAAGAAATGCAAGGCAAGTTTGAAATGAGTGATTTAGGACCACTCACTTACTATCTAGGGATAGAAGTACGTCAAACACAGGGAAAGATACAATTGAAGCAATCAGCCTACGCGAAGAAAGTTATCAAAGAAGCCAGACTAGAAGACTGCAATCCAACAAAATATGCAATGGAATCAGGTCTAAAGCCCACTAAAGAAGATGAAAGTGAACCAGTCAACGAAACAGAATATAGAAAGCTAATTGGAAGCTTAAGGTATCTTACACATACCAGACCAGATATCACTTACGCAGTTGGATACATTAGCAGATTCATGGAGAAACCAAAGACAACTCACATGAAGGCAGTCAAACACTTGATAAGATACATCAAAGGCACATTGAATTATGGAATTCAATATAGCAGAAGCAAAGAAGCAGAAATCACTGGATACAGCGACAGCAGTTATGGAGATCAAGACGACGGAAAAGGAACAACAGGAACGATATTTTGCTACAAAGATTCACCTATCACATGGACAAGTCAGAAACAAAGTACAGTAGCACTATCCTCATGCGAAGCAGAATTTATGGCAGCTACATCAGCAGCATGTAAGCAATATGGCTACAAGGAGTACTCAGCGAACTCACAGGTGAACAACCAAAGAAGATCACACTACAAGTAGACAACAAGTCAGCAATACAACTTATGAAGAATCCAGTATTTCATGGAAGATCAAAGCATATAAACATAAGGTATCACTTTATCAGAGAATGCATAGAGAACGAGCAGATACAAGTTGATCACATCAGTGGAGAGATGCAGAAAGCAGATGTACTCACAAAGGCACTACCAAGAATAAAATTTCTCGAGATGCGAAGTCTCATAGGAGTTGAAGACCTTGGGGAAATCAAGAATTAAGGGGGAGAATGTTAGACATAATTCTTATTTCCCATATTATATCTATTATACCCTAAGTATATATATTATCCTAAGTTTAGTCAAGGGTCATGTTAGTTTGTTAATGAACCGACACGTCGGTTATAGTCCAAGGGGACACACCCCTTCATATGTATAAATACCCCTAAACATTGTATCATTTGTAATATGTATTGATTTCTAGTTTTCACATATTCTCTCTCAATCCTTTCCCTCAATTCGGTCCTGCGAACCTTCATAACTTTTGACAGCTTGCTACATACTACACAAATATATATGCAATGAACAACCTTCAGGAATAAAAGTATTGTTGTATCCAGCAAGCATTCGATTAGGAACCAATGCAGTCCTAGACCCAATTCCAACACCGGAAGACTTTCCTGTCAACTGTTTCTATCTTTGTCAATATGCTGACCTCAGACCACGAACTGCTCCAGAATATACAAGCTTAACAAGTAAACTATGATAGACATAATAATGGCAAATACATATGTATAACATGCACTTACTATGTTACAGATTTCATGGCAAAACTTGAATGGTCAGAACCCGACTAGACCAAGGAAGGGAGAAAATACCTAAGACTTTATCTCAGAGATATTAGGTAATCCGATAAACGTTTTGAACATGTTTAATGGTATAACTGATTGAGTATGCATGTTATGAAAAGTTAGTTGTTATATACTTTTTTTACCGATTCAGCCATATTTAATACAAAATGATGTATTCTGACAGCATAAATGTATTCTGGTTCTCTCAATCATTTAGTTATGTGTTAGGATTGGAATGTCCTTATCCATGGAGGATAATAGATCCTCCATTCTTATTTCACATATCATGTTTTGACACAAAACGCCTAAGCGAATAAGCGTTTAGGCCCTAGGCGCATAGGTGTTTTATTCGCAATGCATGTTATGGGCACGTGTGCGCAAAAATGTTTGTGATTTCTGTTTAATATTAAAGAAAATTTGATGTTTTAATTGACTTCTTTGAGCTAAATAAATAAAAAGTCAACCCAAATTGACCCGTTACATGTCTGTCTTCATAGTAAGCTCACGCCTAACCGAATAGGCTTTAGGCTCCTAGGCGCCTAGGCGTTATATTCGCAATGCATGTTATGGGCGTATGTGCGCAAAAACGTTTGTGATTTCTATTTAATATTACAGAAAATTTGATGTTTTATTTGACTTCTTTCAGATAAGTAAATAAAAAGACAACCCAACTCGATCCATCACATTGTTTTTGGTCGTATGGTTTCGTATGAAACTTGATAACCGAAATAATGATCTAAGATGCATATATCTATGCTATACAAACTAGTAACCGCTACAACAACCGTTGGGTTGTTTTATTTAACCGACATAACCACTATAACTATAATAATATTTACATAACACTTAATATATATCTAGCTTATATTATATACGTCTAATACCCTCCCTTAAGCTAGAGTGGGAGAACGTTTAGCTTGTCACGAGTCTTGTGAAATCTCTTGGTTGCAATGCCTTTGTAAAGATATCAGCTACTTGATTCTTCTGTCACATTACTTTATTTCAACATCTCATTCTTGACAAGATCTCTTATGAAGTGATACTTTACTCGTATATGTTTGCTCTTGCCATGATACACTGGATCTTTTGTTAAGTTTATAGTGGATTTGTTATCACAATACAAAGGGACTTCTTTATCAATGTCGAAGTTTAATTCCATTAATATCCCTTTGATCCGTAATGTTTGACATCCGGTTAGAGATAATGCGATGTACTCTGATTCAGTTGACGATAAAGCCACTACCTTTTGCTTCTTTGATTGCCAAGATATTGCTCCAGATCCAATGTTGAACACATATCCTGATGTGCTTTTACTGTCATCTATATTTCCCGCCTAGTCACTATCACTGAATCCTTTTAGCTCAAACTCATTTTTCGTGTACACAATTCCATAATTTATGGTCCCTTTTAAGTATCTTAGAATGTGTTTTCCAGCCTCCCAATGTGATTTTCTTGGTTTATCCATGAATCTGCTGATTTTACTTACTGCAAACATTATATCTGGTCTTGTGTTTGTCAAATACATGAGACTTCCTACTAAACTTCGATATATACTAGGATCGACATACTCATCATTACTGTCCTTCGATAATTTCAGCCCATAGTCCATTGGTGTTGAAGCTTTGATGCAATCTTTCATATGAAATCTCTCTATTATATTCTTTGCATATTTTGATTGGGATATTCTTATTGTCTCTGGATCATAGGTTACTTCCATTCCCAAAAAATAATGCAATAATCCCATGTCCGTCATCTCAAATTCTCTTTTCATGGATTCTTTGAATTCTATGATTTCTTTCATGCTGTTACTAGCTATGATCGGGTCATCTACATAAAGACATATTACTAACCTTGTTGTTTCCGTTTTCCTTAGGAATAGTGTATGCTCAAATGTGCATTTCGTAAAACCATGTTGCTCATCGATTGATTCTGCTATACCATGCTCTAGGTGCCTGTTTTAATCCATATAGTGCTTTCTTTAGTAGGCATGCCTTTTTCTCCATTCCTTTTTGAATAAATCCCAATGGTTGTTCAACAAAAACTTGTTCCTTCAGCTCTACATTTAGAAATGCTGTTTTTACATCCATCTGATGTAGATGCCATTCGTTTTGAGCTGCTAGTGCTAATATTAATCTAACTGTTTCAAAACGTATTACTGGAGCAAATACTTCTTGATAATCTATTCCATATTTCTGTTTATATCCTTTAACCACCAACCGTGCCTTATGTTTATCCACATTTCCATGCTCATCATATTTTTTCTTGTATATCCATTTCACTCCTATAGGTTTATGATTCTTTGGTAGATCAACCAGTTCCCAGGTTCCATTCTTTTGAATAGATTCAATTTCCTTTCTCATTGCTTCATTCCATTTTTCATCTTTGCTTGCTTCCTCATAATCTATTGGATCTGAGTCTGTATAAAATACGAAGTTTGCTGCTTCATCGTGTCTTCTATATAGATCTTGTATTCTTTGATTATCCAAAGGTTAGGTTCTGCTATAGATGTCATTTAGACTATGTATTTTCTTTGGTGGGCTTTGATTTTAAGCTGTGGCATCTAAATTTTCTTCTGAGATTTCAATATTCTCTTCATTTTGTTCTTCTAATTCTGAAGCATCTTGAGTTGGCATTTCAGCTTCGTTCCTAGAGTCTGGGTTTTCTGTAATTTCTTCATTGTTGTCTTCATCATGTGTGGCAATGATGTCTTCTTCATTGTTTTCCTTCCACTTCCTTTTCTCATCAAATATTACATCCCTACTAACTATAATTTTCCTTGTAACTGGATTGTATAATTTGTATGCCTTACTGTTTTCACTGTATCCACCAAAGATTGCCTTTTCTGTTTTATCATCAAGTTTTCCTCGTTTTTGTTCTAGAACATGTGCATATGCAAGGCATCCAAAACTCGTAAGTTTTAAACATCTGGTTTGATTCCTGTCCAAGCTTCTTCTGGAGTTTTATTACTAACACTCTTCGTTGTAGTTCGGTTCAAGAGATACGTAGTACAACTCACAGCCTCTCCCCAATAAGCATTAGGAAGTTCTTTTGACTTTAGCATACTTCTACTTAATTCCATTAATGTTCTATTTTTACGTTCTGCTACTTCATTTGCTGAGAAGTATAACTTGTGGTCAACTGATGGTGTATTCCATGTTCTTGCAAATATTCTTGAAAGACATTTCCACAATATTCTCCACCTCTATCCATTTTTGCTAACGTGGCATGGGGAATAAGCTGACATGGCATGGACACATCACCTGCCACGTCAGAAAAAATGGACACGTCACCATGCCACGTCAGCAAAAAAATAACCATGGTTAGTCTGAGGGTGATACAGGCCAATAAGTTAAAAGTACAGTGCGGTGTTGGTCAATTTTGTAGTTCAGTGCGTCAACGGCCAATTGTCAATAGTTCAGGGTGTTAAAATCCAATTTCCCTATTAAATATCATGAACATCTTTTCTTGTTCTGGTTTATCCTTCTCATTATCTTGACAGACCATTAGTGACTCATCATGTTCGTCTTCTTCTTTCTTAGGACAATTTCTAGCTATGTGTCCTAGTCCTTGACAGTTGTAGCATACTATAGGTCCATATCTTCTTGACCTACCTCTTCCTCTACCTCTGTAGTTGTTATTAAACCTATTTCCTTTATTTTTCCCTTCGTTACTACTTTGTATTTGGAATGCTTGATCAACGATGTTTGAGTCATATTGTTTTAATCTTAATTCGCGTGATTGTAATATCCCCATAAGTTCTTCAATAGACATTGATTCCAAATCCTTTGATTCTTCTACAGCTACTACTACATATTCGTATTTTCTAGTCATGCTACGTAATATTTTCTCTACTACCCTTTGATCACTCAATTGCTCCTCATTCATTCTTAGTTGGCTTACTACGGATGTTACTCTATCGAAATAACTTTCTATTGTTTCAGTTTCTAACATTCGCAAAGCATCAAATTCGCATCTAAGAGTTTGTAATTTTACCGTTTTCACACGTTTTTCTCCATGATATGACTTATACAATATTTCCCATGCTTCCTTGGATGATTTTGCATTTGCAATTCTCTCAAATATTGCCTCGGTTGATGCTTGGAATAGATAATGTAACGCTTTCTTGTCTCGCTTGTTTTGTTCTTTGTGTTCCTTTCTGATTGCATCCGTAGGATCCGCGGGTAGATATCCGACTCCTTCTTCAACAACATTCCATAAGTCTTGAGATACCAATAATACTCTCATTTGGATATGCCAATGATAGTAGTTCTGTCCTGATAATTTCGGAACTTGTGTTTGTATTCCTGATTATGTATTCATACTTCTGTTTTAGAGACGATAATTCTGTTTATATGATATATGGGTATATTCGTTTGTTTCATCTGCACAATTCTATCAAGACACCAATAATATTGGATCACGTATTCGATTCTCACATATTTGACTTACAGATTGTGTGTACTCTGTTTTTTCTTTCTTTCTGATTAATCATCGTAAACAATCACTTGATTCTGAAACAATTTGTTGACTGAATTTTATGAATCTGATTGTGATGCTTTCGTCATCTTCCCTTTTATACCAATTACTTCTAACAGATTTGATTTCTTTTGAATAACACTTCGTACTCTGTTTTCGTTTGCTTTCTGGATTCTGAAAGATTTGATTCTGATTCTCTTCGATTGTTTTGTTGGTTGATCAAAGACGATTGTTGAACAATAATATGATGAACAAGAAATCAAATGAATATATATTGATGATAGTATAAAAGATTACAATGTTTGTTTGATTGTTTTCGGTCGTATGGTTTCATATGAAACTTGATAACCGAAATAATGATCTAAGATGCATATATATATGCTATACAAACTAGTAACCGCTACAACAACCGTTGGGTTGTTTTATTTAACCGACATAACCGCTATAACTATAATAATATTTACATAACACTTAATATATATCTAGCTTATATTATATACGTCTAATAAAATTTAATAAATTCCTAATATATGTTGTTTTAGTCTTAATGCCTGCTGGTTCGACTTCTTTCGCTCAATTTTAATAAATGGTTCAGTCTTTGCTGGGGGAGGGATAATTAGTAGTAACAAACTGCTTTAGTGGTCTAGACTTTTACAAATTTCCAAGCCGATATGAGCAAATTACTGTTAGAGGCTTATGCGATTGAGGATTGTTTTTTATGCTTTGAACTGTGATTTCATCTCTTTCTGATGAACGCTTTTTACCGATTAGGTAGTGTGCAAATAGATAGATTTATGCTCTATAAAAATTATACATAATAGAGCTTGCACTGCTCATACAATTTTGCCTCTGCATATCACAGTGGTAACAAAATAGCTACGACACTATCGGAAGAGGCGCTACCATTTTGCAATGTACAAGACATGCTAGCCACAGAGCAACCAATAATTACAGTAGTCACATCCCTACGCGTAAGCACAAATTATGGTAAGATATATGCACACATTTCAAATTATATCTAAACTCTTGCTTCCTGATTTTTTTAACATTTTTGAAAATTTATTATGTTCATTCAGCTTTGTCTTTCAGTAAAGTGTGTAAGCATTTTACACAGTTGTTTAAACTAAGAAGGTTCAACTATACTTATATTCATATTATTTCAAAACAAACATCTTAGATATTTACATTGTCAATTTTATTGTCCTCTGCTTTTCAGAGAGGATTCATCTAAGCTCAACAATATCAACATACATGTATTTCAACCCACAAACAAATGAAGCCATTGCCATGCGAAACAAGTACAAATACGTAAAAAGAATTTGCATTCGTATATCCTGCACTCTAACCAAATAATAACACCATCAGATTCATTGAACTACCTCACCCAGCAAAACCACGCGAGCAACAACTGATACATGCAACTGCAGAAGAAAGAAGCAAAAAAAAAAAAAAACAATTCAAGAACTTTTGGACCAGGACATTGAACAAAAATCGGGTAAGAAATCCGTTTTCTTAATTAACAAAATAACAATACTAACTCCACATATTTGTCAATAGGGAAAAACATTCACTTGCATTGCATCAGTTGTCTCTTATGTGAATGACAAGCCATGGTATTACATAAGGTATTCACAGTGTCCCAGGAATATATACGAAACACCAACAGGATGGTCATGCGGAACTCATGATCTGAAAGAAACAGCGTATGCTTATGTGGCTTTCACAAAAATAGCAGATAACACCAACACAGCGACCGCAACAATCTTTGATGAAGCCTTAAATGCCATTGTAGGAGTGTCATGCAGACACGTAGTTATCAAGGAGGGATACATGGATCGATTTCAGATACCCAAACCCTTATTGGATGCAATGGGACAAGAACACACAATGCATATATTAAATACACCAAAACAGCAGGTTCATCGGGAAGCTTATTGGCAGTTAACAAGGCCACAAAAAAACAAATTACAGCGACACCACCATAGGCTCTCCACTCACCAAGTGCTAAAAATAAAAACGTTGGCATAACAATCAACCCCAAAGCCAACCAACAGCAGCTGCTTGAGGACCCAGGTAAATCATCTACTCAATTCATATTACTGGCACTGCAAATGACTAATTCAAAACTGTTTCCACAGGACCTATAAGCGACACCAAGAGAACCTGATATCCGGACTGACCCAAAAATGATCAGCAATCTTTTGGTTTTGACAACATCCTGTCAAACAATTTTTGTTCCATATCTTAGTAAATCCTTTCATGTATGAAAGCATGTGCAGTATGAAAGGCCTTTTGTAAACTGCAACACCTTTGTCAACAAAGGATGAATGCCAACATCTTGTTGAACAACTTTTATGACCTGTTTTTTGTAAGTCCTTTCATGTAATTATCTATGTAAGCATGGAAATGCTTTTAAACTCTTTAATGTAATCTATGTAGGCAGTGGCGGATCCAGGATTTTTTTTCTATGGGTTCCTTTTTTTGTTGATCAAATTTCTCACGACAAAATGCTAGAATTTTTGGGTCGGGTCCGAAAAAATTTGAATGATCTTTAACTAAAATAATGCCTAAAGTTGTGATCTTTTTAGTTTGGGAGTTGGTAAATAAATGACATAATAAAAAGTTGAATGTAATATACCTGTTGTCTTTCATCTTGGTTAAAACCATGGAAGATATTTCTTTACCAGCAAATTCGTTCTTTTCATTCTTGTATGTGACTACAATTTTTGGTTTGTCACCTTTCCTAGCCAGCCACGGCTTTGAAACACCACAATCTCATGTCTTCTTGAACTATTTTGTCACTTGCTCTTCTTCCAATTAACCGTTTAACATCTGTTTCATGTAACTAATGATTAAAAAACAACAAAAGCTAATTAGCATGTGAATGAGAATGAAAAGTGACTAACCAAAGATGACGTTGGTGGGATTATAAGCAGCATCCCGACCAAACGTTTAGTTTCGTTGAAAGCAACATATGAGGGGGTGCTCCGCTTCCTTTGTTCGTTTGCTATTATCTCAACTCGGTTGTGCTGCCAAACAGCCAAACATGAGTAAGTGGTACCAAGATCAATACCAATGGCTGGAACTTTTTCTTTCGCGGACATTTTCTAAAAGGATATTCTAATCAATATTGCAATAAAAAGTTTACACATGACCTTCACTCATTCCATCTCACAGTAGACCATAAATGGATGAAGGGTTGGAACAATTAATGGGCGTTCATAATGGAATGAGCAAAAACAACAAGCAGTATGTGTTTTATTCCCATCTAGATAAAAAAAACATTATTAACCAACAATATAATCTATTTGCATTGATGAGATAACTACACCATCTACCTTCCACATTGAACAATAACAGGCTACTTTAAAGAATATCATAACCCTATGAGGTTAACTAAACTCAGCCTAATTTATTGTAGTTAAACAATACTTTCTTAAAATAAAGAACAATCAAACAATATTTTTGCTTCTTTTCCAGCAATTAGACAATAGTTACAAACAATTATTGATTATAAATTGAATATATAAACTACCTGACCAGTAGATAGAATAACAGGGTCCCTCATGAGTTCTTTCGAAAGAGGGCAACGAAAATCCATCGGATACGACACCCAAATCGACCTCCAACTACCATTATTACTTCGATTATTATCATTAAACTTTCTGATTGAAGCTGATCGTTGTCTCCCGCCCTTTTCACCTATAAGCTAAACCCGGACAACCCATACAACTTTTTTTGTGTTGTGGAAGAAACGCCGGCTACGACGATTCCTCACGGAAGCGGCCATGAGGTTTTTGGAGGGGAGGATGAACTGTAGTTGAATATGTGGTTGAATAGATTTTCTTTAAAATATGAAATTGGGTAAAGAGGGACGAGGACATACTGACATAGTGGCTGTATTTTAGGTTTAAGTTTTTTAAAAAAAAACTAAAAAGAAAAATTCGCAAAAATAATATACAACTCCAAGAGTCGAACATGTGACCTTACACATACAAATGAGATGCCTCATTCACTCGGCCAGGTCTTCATTCTTGTTTGTGGGTTCCTCACAAAAATATTTATGGGTTCATTCTGGATTTTATATATACATTTCTACTAAAATTTCGAAACCCAATGGGTTCCCGGAAACCCGTAACTTTGTATGTGGATCTGCCCCTATGATGAACTTATGTTTAGTAATACCAATGTGTATTGGTCATATGATGAATTTATGCTTTAGTAATGCGTGTGTATCAAGGCCGGCCCTAAGGGGGTGCGGGGAGGACTCCCGGCCCGGGCCCAATTTCTAAAGGGGCACGTTGAGCGGCGACGAGTATTTTCTTTCTGCATGTATTTTCTTTGTGTTTTCGACCCAAAAAAAGATCTCATCTTAAACGTCATTGGTTATAAACGCAAGAAGGCGAAGAGTAAATAAGAAAGAAGATGAGTCATACATGATAAACTAGATTGGAAGGATACAACATAATTAAAAAGAAATTCAAGTGTGTTACTTGAGATTTGTGTTGTGGTACAGTAATTGTGCAGCCTTTGCAGTAAATTTTAATATATAGTAGTACTACAAAACAATATCTGTCTCACGCTTTTACACATGATGAAAGTCAAATTCATTTTATTAAAAAACTTTTGAAGTCTAGACATCAAATAATGACCTTTCAAGTTATTATGGAATTTTAAGAAATAGTGGTCTTCTTTTATGAGCCAATTTTTTTTTTTGTTCAAGTTTATAAGAATAGAATACGAAAATTACATCATAATAGAAGGTAGACGGGCAACAAGTTGCGCCGCCACCCCTTTCTGAATTGCAAACCCTAGTCTACTAAAGACAAATCCTTGCCCCCCTGGGGATGAAACATTGATGTGGACGACCCGTTGGACCCTGGTCAAGAAACGAATAGCTTCTGGCGCCAGGGAGCCAAAGGTGTCAAAGGCCAGAGGGATAAAGACATGTTGGTTATCTGCACAAGCTTTAGCGTGTTTATCTACTTTCTTTGATTCCGCCTTTCTTGATGCTTGCCTAGCTACGAACCCTGTTTCCCTTAACCCAACCAGCGGAGATACCCGGTGAGGTCCACACAGGCATGTTATAATTATTACGACCCTTTAAATTTTATATCCGATTCGACCGGTCCGATTAGGGAACCGGTAAGGATACCGGTCCAACGTCTGCTTCAGTTATGAAAACATGGCTTAAAGACCTCAGACTAAGGGGCACATATTTCACAGCTCGGTCCAGGCACCTGAATTTTCAGGGCCGGCCCTGGTGTGTATATTGGTCATATGAAGAACTTATGTCATTATGCTTGATGAATATGTAAGCTTTTGCATGATATATTATCTATCTATATATATAATAGAATTGATAGTTGCTGACGTGGCGTTCAATGGTGGCCTCAACCATCCTTTAAATGTGCCACGTGGCATAGTGAGATGCATTTTTTTAATTTTTTCCTTTTTTTAATAAAAAAATAAATCAATCAATATAACACAATTAATTCATGCCTAATCTCTTCAAAACCCTAATATCACGTCTCCTCTTTTCCCCTCCTCTTCTTTCCTCCTACAATTGCCATCTTCTCATATACGTTTTCTCTGCATCTCCTTCAAGGTAACCCTACTGTGTTTCGTTTGTTTCCTATTCAAATGCTATGTTATAGAAAACCTACAATTTTGAATGGTTAATGTGATCGAAAAGGAATTTGATATTGGTTCTGATTCGATTGAAGTTTGAAGTTTGCAAATTAGGTTTTTCAAATTCTAATATAGTTATTGTTTTTATTTTTTGTAATATTGTTGTTGAGGTTTACTTCGTGTGCCTTTTTTATTATTTTTTTTAATCTATTCTAATGCTATTTGAGTGTATGTTATTGAAAACCTATGGTTTGAGTGTTTGATGTGATTGAAAAGGAGTTTTGTATTGATTCGGATGCTATTTCATCAATCTAGGCTTTTCACTCATTTGCTAAAACCTACAATGTTGACTATTTGATGTGATCGAATAGGAATTTTGTATTGATTTGGATTTTGGATGCCAATATATTAGCAATGTGATCCGGTGCATTTGTTTTTCCTTTTCGTTTTTTTTTTTTTTGTTTTTTTATTATCTTTTCAGAAATCGTGGATTCAGTGTAAAATGAAGTTTGATTTTTTTTTTATTAATCTAGGTTTTTCTCTGTTTCATATTTTTTAGGATTTTTGTTGCAGCTAATTAACATGGAAAATACAGAGAAAAATAGTAGCTTTATGATGATCCTAATTTAGAAGTTAAGTCAATTGTTTCTCAGGTGGAGACGCAAAAATTGGAATGGATGCTTTGTCCATATGGTAACCCCCTCTATTATTAAAGGGCGAATATTATCTTATGATCAACTTTTGTTTATCAAAATTCAAAGATAAATACAACAACATGATACTCATCTATTCTTTTTAGGAAGTAAATAAAGAGTTTGCCAAAAAGGTGTCGTTATATATTTCTCCATTTGATGCAAGGTATGATGTAAGCTTCTATTTCCATGGTTTTCTAAACATTTGAGTTTTGGTTAAATCAAGTTTCCAAACACATTGCTATGTATTATTTGTGGAGATTATTAACTTTGAAAATTTTGCTTACCATTACAGGGGCAGATATAGGGATAGATGGATGTTTGATTTGAAGTTGTAACTTTGATCCAATTACTCTCTTTATATCTTCTATTGAGATTCATTAGCGTGGAAGGGTGTGTGAAGCCTCTCCACGCTACCAAACCACCCCCTATGTGGCGTGTGGCAAAAGGTGATGGTGAGGAGGATGGTTGTGGTTGGTTGTTTGATTAAAAAAAAACCTCCATGCCACTCTCCATGCCACCACCACCCTATGGTTTTTTGGTCTTGAAAGGGCAATCCAAATGTCGGTCCATGCTCCCCTCATATGTTGTTGAGGTCAGCTGGAACTGTAACTCTTTCAGGAGAAAATTGCTTTGTAATTAAAGTGTGTCCATGTGATTGATCAGGTAAGGTTCATGACAAATGGGGATACCAATAAAAGTAAGGATTTTGCATATGTAGAATTTAGAGGTAAAGATGTTGCACAAAATGTCACTGAAAAGCTATATGACTAAGAATTTAATGTATAAAACTTTAACCTTTTGCTTATTTATATAGATATTCATACTTTGGCGACTCGACCTGTTCATTTGTCACAGGTTCTATTACAGCAAGGCAAGCAAGACTTCGTCCGGCACTCCTCGCAAGATCCTGATGTCAGCGCAAGATCCTGATGTCAGGTTATTCAGTTATATATCCATATCAATTATGTAAGATTGTTTCATCTTTTTTTTTTTTTTTTCATTTTCATCTTATACTACGAAGTTTCATGACAAATGTAGGTTAATTTGAAGGTATTTTTGCCGAACCAAGAACTGTACGTTTCCATAATAGAGGATTCTTAGGTTGATCAATTGCTCGATCTACTTCATGCTCAAAACGCATAAAAGTAACGATATTTGAAGTCGATAGATTCAATAGTTCAAGTGTCTTATATCTTTGAGGATTGAAGCATTTAAGACATAACTCAAGTTAATGATCAAGATATAACTTTGCGTAATTACCTTAATTAGTAAAGCAACAAATATTTAGCACATATAATGCATATATATTATCCAGTTCATGGAATTGAGAATTTGTACCCGTAGTACATGTTTATGGAACCTTGGCGATCTTCCGGTCTTTACCTCTAGACTTGAGTGAACTAATGTGAATATTATTTGCATTGATATTTCATATTACATTTCTATGAAACTAAGAAAAACTAACCAAAACCACTGACCACATGATGCAGGGAGATGGATCAACGCGAAAGAGAAAAAGATGCAATATTTCTGAATTGGAGGGGGAAAAGGAAAAGGAATTCAGCCTTTTCGAATTATATAAATCCAACAACATCGATGAGGTAAATCTGATTTCTTTTGTTTGCATAACATAGCTACTATGTCACCAAATTTAAAATTTATGTTTAGCTTATGTACATTACTGTGACCATTTTTTGTGTTCTTCAACAGATAATTTCACGCCGACAAAAAGATGAAATTACTATAGATCCGCAGGAACTACTATTATATTTAAAAGGGTGGACTGTTGAGAAATGGAAGCGTACAGAAAATAATGGAAAATATAGAGTTGACAAGGTAAACCATTCATCCTCTGAACTATCTTTTTGTTTATACTTTGCTATCAATGAATGATGGTAACCAAAAACAAAATTGTAGATCTATGTAGACTTATCGACATCCAAAGTCCAATAGGATTGTTGTTTTAATCTCCAATTCAAAGCACTTTTACTGTGTGTTTCAGGTGTCCGTACACACACAGTATAGGTTGTTTGTTAACAAATGGCAAAACCTCCAGAAGCGTCGAATCTATGGGTTAGTATGTGTTTATATTGTTTTTCCGTCTTACTTACCTTTAATTATACTCGGATTTTATCTGAATTGTTAATTATTGTAGTATGAGGTTTGTATGTATTTGATTGACCCGTTTGCATACTTATGTGCAAGACTCGGTTTTTTTTTTAAACATTTATATACTAGTTAACAAGCACCCATTATATATACATTTCATAACTTCTTGTCCAACAACCTACTAACAACAAGCCACATTAGTTGAATTACAAAACATGATGTTCTAGTTAGCTACCATGTAAAACTTTGACCCATTTTCAAAATCAAGAACACAACACATTAACACCTTGACATATGACTCAAAGTTTCTTTCATCAACATGGTACCCAACCCCAAAAGACTAGAGCGTGCAAAATCCGACTTCACTTGAGACTTGATCTTCACATATGTGCTTTACCTATTCAAGTAACAGGAAGGTACAATATTATTATCATCTCATTGAATAAGTAAACTTTATTTGGATGTTAAATTTGAAGTGTTGTGATTCGGAACATCCCAGGTGGCGTGATGTTAACGCAAATCACTGTACGTAAGTGCATTTGAAGGTATGTATGATTTGTACGATTCGATTTAAACAAAGTTTGCGTGCATAAAATTAATCTTGCTGACGTGGCCCGTTGGGATTCTTTGGTATCATACAGGACAAATGGAAAACATTGGTGCACACGGCTAGAATATCACTGCAACAAAGGAGAGGGGAGCCAGTAACTAACCACTTTATTTCGCATGTGTAACAGTAGCAATCGGACCAGATGCGCATGGGTTTGAGCCGTGGTGCGCCGAGGTTGAACCCTTCTTTTTATTTGGTAGCTGTGTTCTTTATAATTCATTTTTTTGTTGTAAAAAAATGACAGAAAGGATTGGCAACAAAGAAAAGAGGTTTGTGTAGTTTTGTTTTCATGGTAGAGATATTGGTGGGACGCTTCGTTGATGGAATAAAGATTTTGATTTAAGATAAGACATCATGATCATATTCTTTATCAAAGTAGTGTTGTGTCAATTATTATTGGTATTGACATTTTATTACTAATCGATGCTTGGTAACGTCTCAATTCTAAAAGTGGTATATCCATTCATGCCTAAAAGTGATGGCAAGATTCTATTAGTGAAGAAAATAATGTTTTAAAATAATAGTCAATGGAGTTAACTTATATCTGGTAGATGTTTTCCTTTGGTGAAGAGTAAAAGAATCTTCTAAACAATAATATTAAAGAAAACACTATTAAACAAGCGTTGGTTGTTTTAAAAATAAAAGAAGATTAAATTTAATTGTCAGATCTATCTATCTATACTCAGTGGCAGATCTAGAAACCTTTTTCAAAAGTAACGGTTTTCATTTTTTTTCATTTTAGTAGTAACGTTTTCCAAATTTCGTAAAAAAAATCAAATTTTCCATTACGCGCGCGAAGTTGAGCCGCAACGTCCGCAATGACTATCAATAAAAGTCAAAGACAGTCTCCATCGAAGGTTGGATTGTATTTAAGAGATCCTGTATTCTCACATGGCCAGCTTTATGTCGCATTGTCAAGAGTTAAAAGCAGGGCAGGTGTGAAGTTACTTATACTTGATGTTGATGGGAATGTCAAGACTAAAACAAAAAATGTGGTGTATAAAGAAATATTTAGTGATATTTGAATAAAATGTGTATTGGTTTCTTTTAAATTTTAATAAAATATTTCTACTATATTTTTTTATACGTTTTACCGCTCAAAATAATTGTACGTTGGTGAATCGCGTGTTAACGCGGGCAAATATCTAGTATTTCAATAATTGTTTTAAAACTAAATAATTTAACTTAGATAATGTTTATATTAATTGTAAGATTACATTGAAATTAAAATGATCATAGGCTTGACAATAAGAATTTATCAAAGTATGATATAACAACACTTATAACATAACCACATATAATAGGATACTTGAAACATTTTATTATAATATAATGATTTATAGGGTAAGGATAAATTGAAAACCCTCTTGAGTTGAGAAAACCTGGAAACCCACGTAAAAAATCATTATTTTTTTTGAAAAAAATAACGAATGTAAAAAACATGTTTTTAAGCATCTTGGGCCAAAAAAATATAAAAGCGCCGAAGGGATTTTTTTAAAAAAAATAAACAAAGTTGCTAAAAAACATATGTTTTTAGCTATTTGCTGTTATAAAAGTTGTTGTAAACATGTGTTTTCGCAGCTTTGTTTATTTTTTTAAAAAAAAATCCCTTCGGCGCTTTTTTTTATTTTTTTGGCCAAAAACACTTAAAAACATGTATTTTACATTGGTTATTTTTTTCAAAAGAAAAAAAATCATTTTTTACATGGGTTTCCAAGGTTTTCTCAACTCAAGTGAGTTTTCATTTTATACTTGACCATGATTTATATAAATAAAACATATATACCACAAATATAGTTTACTCTCATTGTGATTGTTGAGTGTCACTATCTGTTCCATTTTTTTAGAAATACAACCCAAATTTCAACGTTAAATATATTTTCTATTCTAAGTTTCGAGAGTTGTTCAGTTAACAAAAGGTAGTTGTAATCGTTTACCTGAACGGAGCGAATAAAGAATGGGACGAAAACTGGTGAGATGAAAACACTACAAGGCGGTGGTAATTGACGACAGAGTCGTTATGAGCTGAATTTAGGGCTCAATGGTCATTCATTCGAATCTCTTTTGTTTTTGTATCATATCATTTCATTCTTGTCTTGTTAGTTTGGTTTCTTCATTAATTGAAGCCTAATTCGTTTGAATCATTACCGTTCTTAATTCAGTGGCCCAAAATTCTTAGTAAAAGTGAAGGGACTTATGAGTGTAACCATGGCGTGTAAAAAGCCCATGCACTTGTAAGCTAACCATTAACTTCACTTATAAATAAATAAATAAAAACAAAAAACACACACTTTATCAGCTAGCTATGTCAGGTAAGCAGGCTGGCTCCCATAGGGCAGCTACAGACTACTATTCAGCTTTATCAGCCTAAACAACTATTCACATCAGAGAGTACATCAGCTGCTACAGGACAACTGTGAACAACTATTCATGTCAGTATGTCAGCTGCCACATGACAGCTGTAGACAACTATGCATGTCAGTACATCAGCTGCTACATGACAGTTGTAGACAACTATGCATGTCAGTACGTCAGCTGCTATATGACAGCTGTAGACAACTATTCAGCTTTATAACTATCAGAAAAAGTACACTACTCACATCAGCTGCCATATGGAAGCTTCAAACAACTCTATAAGTAAAATCATGAGCTACATACTGGAAGCTACAACTTTATAAGCTGCAGCTCGAACACTACAAGCCTAAAGCTCGGAGCCCATAGTTCGAAGCCAGAAGCTAGAAGTTAGAAATTTGAACCTAGAAGCTTGAAGCTCAAGGCTAGAAGCTATAAGCTCATAGCTAGGAGCTAGAAGCTCGCAACTACAAACTCGCACCTATGTCATATAATATACTTTAGCTTTTACATCGAAAAGACAAAAGTTAGATTTACACAAGTTATAAGCAGGTAGCCCTAAGCAAGCAACATAATACATACACCCAAGCAACCCTTGGGAAGAGAACACGCATAAATAAGGTGCCTTGAGTACCTCCAAGATATTTGCTTTCTTAGGGTACACTTGTCTTTAAACAGTTATTACTGACAAAAAAAAAAGAATAAAGCTTAATATATGACATATTGGAAGATATAAAAAAACAAATTGTGTCAAAAGCTACGAAAATTAGCTCATATGCCATACACTACATAGCTTCCAGCTGAGGTAAAGAAGCTAACAGGTAAAGAAGCTAACAGCTTGGCAGATCAGCTATACTTCACCATGAGAATCAAACCAAGGATTTCTAAGGATTGACGAACCTTACGTCAAATCATCTTAAAAACATCTTTCCCATACACCAAGGTCATTTAAGATTCAATAAATATTTTTGTGCCTTGATGCAAGATATGATTCGAAGAATAGATCCACCATGATCACCTTGGACCGAGAAGGTTTCACCATTGGACAAGGGGATACGAACCAACTTCTCATGACAAACAATCTCCGCACGATTCTTGGATAACTAATCCATGCCAACGACAACATCGAAACTACCTAGCTGAATCAGCAGTAAGTCGATGCTAAATGTATGATCACCGAGATCCAAAACAAAATCCCTAACAACTTCTTCAGAAGAAATTAACTTACCATTGGCCAACTCTATGGTGTAGTGTAACACCCCAACTGATGGCGGAATACATCGAGGCACGACTTGTGATAGATTGTTCAAAGACTTCATAACACTAAATTGTGACAATATATTAATATGAATTTCATTCATATCTAAGATTCAATAAAAATACAATTTGATCCAAAGAAAATACATCAACATAAAAATGAAGTAAACTATAGATTGTTTCGTTTGTTTCTAAGCTCGAATCCTAAGTGATATTTCTTGTGTTATCTCATCAAGCATTTCCTGCAACATGTATAAAATATCTGTCAACACAAAATATGTTGGCGAGTATACAAGTTTGAATACATACATAGTATAGTGATTGTATAAACTCAAATCAACATGTTACCGTATACTAAATTATGAATCATACTAGCATGCATTAACTAAATGTCAAGCCAAAGTGTCCACTAGAATGCATCCCTATCACCGAAGTGATAGACCGTAAAGTATCCTTATTACCGAAGCAAATAAGGCGTGATTGAATGATAGCGTAATCTAACACCGAAGCGAAAGACCGTAATAGAATTAATGTATACCTTAACAATGACCCACAAATAGGGCAGTGTGCTACTCCTATAGCGCTATATATGTTAAGGGTGTCTAGACAGTTAAGCCTAAAAAACATAGCATGAATAACGCATATAGCATAACAATTAAGCATGTATTCGGATTGAGTGTTTGTGTAAGAATGATTGTGTGTGTGGTGTGAGTTTAATAATGGTACATGTTGCAACCCAAAAATGGTTTAAAAAGTAAAATGGGTCAAGTATACTCACCTTGAATGTAATGATGGCCGTCTAAGATATCAACGAGAATCGACGAATTATGCTTGCACCTAATTAGGATTGACATCTTTTTAGTATATTATTGTTATTTTATATTTCAAGGTTTCGCGTGAAATATATATAACTTCTGATTTATTTCATTATCATTATTATTACTAAATATTTCAATAATTGTTTTAAAACTAAATAATTTAACTTAGATAATGTTTTATATTAATTGTAAGACTACATTGAAATTAAAATGATCATATGCTTGACAATAAGAATTTATCAAAGTATGATATAACAACACTTATAACATAACCACATATAATAGGATACTTGAAACATTTTATTATAATATAATGATTTATATAAATAAAACATATATATACCACAAATATAGTTTACTCATTGAGTCATTGTGATTGTTGAGTGTCACGATCTGTTCCATTTTTTTAGAAATACAACCCAAATTTCAACGTTAAATATATTTTCTATTCTAAGTTTCGAGAGTTGTTCAGTTAACAAAAGGTAGTTGTAATCGTTTACCTGAACGGAGCGAATAAAGAATGGGACGAAAACTGGTGAGATGAAAACACTACAAGGCGGTGGTAATTGACGACAGAGTCGTTATGAGCTGAATTTAGGGCTCAATGATCATTCATTCGATTCTCTTTTGTTTTTGTATCATATCCTTTCATTCTTGTCTTGTTAGTTTGGTTTCTTCATTAATTGAAGCCCTAATTCGTTTGAATCATTACCGTTCTTAATTCAGTGATTTAGTTTTCTTGGATGTTGTATTGATTGATTCTGTATAATTAATTCAATATAATCCATTTCTCCCGTGGTAGAGCACCGTGCATGTAACATCCGGCCTCTCTCACCACCAATATTGTCCGCTTTGCTCCCGATGGGTTGCCCATCCAGGAACTCACGGCTTTGTTTTTTGTTGCCCTGGTGGAGACTTCCCAGGAGGTCACCCATCCTAGTACTACTCCCACCTGAGCACGCTTAACTGTGGAGTTCTCCTCTCATCCACTAACATTAAGCCCAAAACGCGTTGGTGATTTAAGAGGCTTTGGATTACTTATGAACCAAGGATCTCTCCTGGCCACGGCCGATGTGGGATTTGCCTAGGGTGTCATACAATGGTCCATGTTAATCTTCTCAGTAATCAGTACTGTTACAGTGCACATGTATTTTTATTATGATATAGGAGTCGGGTTTCAAATATATGACAGAAGATGTAAGGCTTCTTCTGTGCCGTATAAGAATTTACCTGGGTTACCTGGACGAGTTTAGTAGTTTTATTGGTCACGTGATGGAAATCCTAGTAATATGCATGTGTACATGGGTTATATGATGAACTGATCTTTTAGTAATACGTGTGTGTATTGGTTATATGATGAACTTAAGTTTTTGTACTATGTGTGTGTATTCATATGATCATTGGCGGATCCAGGATTTTTTATCTATGGGTTCCTTTTTTTGTTGATCAAATTTCTCACGACCAAACGCTAGAATTTT
This sequence comes from Ambrosia x helenae, assembly GCA_030844895.1. NCBI lineage: Eukaryota > Viridiplantae > Streptophyta > Magnoliopsida > Asterales > Asteraceae > Ambrosia > Ambrosia x helenae. The sequence continues at coordinate 44,148 of JAUTDX010001382.1, read as the reverse complement.
CGGGTCGGGTCCGAAAAAATTTGAATAATCTTTAACTAAAATAATGCCTAAAGTTGTGATCTTTTTAGTTTGGGAGTTGGTAAATAAATGACATAATAAAAAGTTGAATGTAATATACCTGTTGTCTTTCATCTTGGTTAAAACCATGGAAGATATTTCTTCATGCCAGCAAATTCGTTCTTTTCATTCTTGTATATGACTACAATTTTTGGTTTGTCACCTTTCCTAGCCAGCCACGGCTTTGAAAGGCCACAATCTCATGTCTTCTTGAACTATTTTGTCACTTGCTCTTCTTCCAATTAACCGTTTAACATCTGTTTCATTCAACTATTGATTAAAAAACAACAAAAGCTAATTAGCATGTGAATGAGAATGAGAATGAAAAGTGACTAACCAAAGATGACGTTGGTGGGATTATAAGCAGCATCTCGACCAAACGTTTAGTTTCGTTGAAAGCAACATACGAGGGAGTGCTCCGCTTCCATTGTTCGTTTGCTATTATCTCAACTCGGTTGTGCTGCCAAACAGCCAAACATGAGTAAGTGGTACCAAGATCAATACCAATGGCTGGAACTTTTTCTTTCGCGGACATTTTCTAAAAGGATATTCTAATCAATATTGCAATAGAAAGTTTACACATGACCTTCACTCATTCCATCTCACAGCAGACCATAAATGGATGAAGTGTTGGAACAATTAATGGGCGTTCAGAATGGAATGAGCAAAAACAACAAGCAGTATGTGTTTTATTCCCATCTAGATAAAAAAAAAACATTATTAACCAACAATATAATCTATTTGCATTGATGAGATAACTACACCATCTACCTTTCACATTGAGCAATAACAGGCTACTTTAAAGAATATCATAACCCTATGAGGTTAACTAAACTCAACCTAATTTATTGTAATTAAACAATACTTTCTTAAAATAAAGAACAATCAAACAATATTTTTGCTTCTTTTCCAGCAATTAGACAATAGTTACAAACAATTATTGATTATAAATTGAATATATAAACTACCTGACCAGTAGATAGAATAACAGGGTCCCTCATGAGTTCTTTCGAAAGAGGGCAACGAAAATCCACCGGATACGACATCCAAATCGACCTCCAACTACCATTATTACTTCGATTATTATCATTAAACTTTCTGATTGAAGCTGATCGTTGTCTCCCGCCCTTTTCACCTATAAGCTAAACCTAGACAACCCATACAACTTTTTTTGTGTTGTGGAAGAAACGTCGGCTACGACGATTCCTCACGGAAGCGGCCATGAGGTTTTTGGAGGGGAGGATGAACTGTAGTTGAATATGTGGTTGAATAGATTTTCTTTAAAATATGAAATTGGGTAAAGAGGGACGAGGACATACTGACATAGTGGCTGTATTTTAGGTTTATGTTTTTTTTTTAAAAAAACTAAAAAGAAAAATTCGCAAAAATAATATACAACTCCAAGAGTCGAACATGTGACCTTACACATACAAATGAGATGCCTCATCCACTCGGCCTGGTCTTCATTCTTGTTTGTGGGTTCCTCACAAAAATATTTATGGGTTCCTTCTGGATTTTATATATACATTTCTACTAAAACTTCGAAACCCAATAGGTTCCCGAGAACCCGTAACTTTGTATGTGAATCTGCCCCTGCATATGATGAACTTATGTTTAGTAATACCAATGTGTATTGGTCATTTGATGAATTTATGCTTTAGTAATGCGTGTGTATATTGGTCATATGAAGAACTTATGTCTTATGTATTATGCTTGATGAATATGTAAGCTTTTGCATGATATATTATACTATGTATAATTGAAGAAAGAAGTTGAACAGTAATAACTAATAAGGCTTTTTGGTCATTCCACCTTCAAAGCAAGGTTAGTTTAGGAATTTTAATGCATCCTGAGTCACCATCCATTGTAAAAGAATGTGTGGCACGTGATGACACGAATCAGATACGTGTCAAGCCCATATACAATCTGATTAACACGAATTGCCAACACAACAAGTACAACCACACACCCATCCCCATATAACCCTACTGAGTTTCATATTTACTAACAAGATATTCTCTCTCTCTCCAACAACCACAAAACTGCCACCACAACCTCCACCGTCTCCGTTTCAATGATCACAGCCGTTGTACCAAATACTCGGCCGTTGCCACCTTTTTAAGATCCGACCACGATAATGAATACCACTGCAAGTCGGCAACCATACCCATTCTTGCAGATTTTTTTGCCGTAGATCCATAACTGCCAACCGCGACAACCATGTGACGTCAGATTTTATGCAGGTCGTCTGTACGTGGCGGCTCGAATGGTGTACCTTCGGCATAGTCCTCTCCTTCCACTACACCGCCACCATTCGATGGATGCAAATTCAGTGGTAAATTCATAAATTAGATCTTGACAGGTAAGAAGACGGATCTGAAACTGAGAAACGATAAAAAAGGGTCCTTCGTCTTCTTCGTTTAGTTCACCGACGAGAGAAGAGTCGCACATAAAGGTTAAAAGAACAAAAATGATGCTCAGCAAAAATTGCACCTAAAAAGAGTGGAGAAGTACAGTTAAAAAAAGTAGAGAGAAGAAAGCCCACCTAAAAAGAGGGAAAAGTAATGTTTTTCGAAAATGTAAACTGAGACTTGCAACCTTGCATGTGCTTTTTTTATATTTTATTTCACATTATTTAATCTTTAGTTTTTTGATTTGTTATCTACGTATGCTTTTATTTATTTATCTTAAAACAATATATATATATATATATGTTTATAATTAATATTTTGTTGTTATCTTCATATTTATAATTTACATGTTAAATAACATCAATTAGTCATAATATAATAAGACAATTTTTATTGGTGAGATCACTTATGGATAGAACAAAATCATCTTATTGAAGATCTTTCGACTTATGTACACTAAAATAATTATCATCGGTAATAATAAACCACTATATTAGATTTTATAATGGTTATAAGTTGGACATTTGTTTTTATACCGGTTTAGTGTCTTTTAAGCGAGAGAAGTTCTTGCCCATGTGATTTAATTGCATTCCATGAGTAGTGTTTTTGGGTTGACAAAATCTTATTCTCATTTTTGTTGATATAGTACTTTGTTTAAAATGTATGGTTTTACCTTACATGTTATGTTATAAGGATATATGATTGTATAGTCAATTTCAATACAAATACCGAAGGTGCATAGAGGCTGGTTGAATCCCGTCTCCCATAATCCCATCTCCCGTTGAATCTCGTCAACCCGCCGCAGCGCGCGGGCAAAATCTACTAGTTATAATATTAACATCGATGAACTATAAATAGTTATTTCGGATTGAATTATAAATAGTTATTGGGATTGAATTATAAAGAAATATTATAATATTAACATCGATGATTATGTAAGCTTTTGCTTGAAAATCTGTATCCAAAATTTCCAAAATATCGGATTGGGATATTGATTTTTAAAAATTTCAGATAATCACATTATGCGATATCCGAAAAATTAAAATAAGATTATTACATGTGCACTAATTTAGTTTTAATATAGTAAAAATAGTGAACACTCGGATCCGTGTGTGGATTTTTGGATGTTTTAGTGTTGAAAACATGGAAAATCAAATACGGGTTAACTTTTATTATATATAAAAAATGAGTTTTAAAAATTTGGATATATGTTTAAATATCCGAATCCGTATCCAAAATTTTGGATATCGAAAAAACCGGATATCCAAAATTTCGGATAAAGGTTCGAATACTGATATTCACATTCCAAAATTTTCGGGTATCCGAAAAACCGGATAATTCAATTTTGAACACCCTAATACATGTCAATACTGTTCAACACATTTCATGTCATTGTATTTTTTAGAACTCTTTTAACATATGCATTTCAGGTCATTGTGTTTTTAAGACCTCTTTTAACATACACATTGCATGTCATTGTGTTAATGTATTCATCATTATGTTGTATGCTTTAGATTAAACATTACCTTTATTTTAACCGTGTGATACACGGGTTTGTAAATCTCTCAGAGGTCTGAAGACATTTTCACGATCAACAATCAGAGGAAGAATCACACACTATGGAATTGCGATTCTTGTGGGTGTTCTGATCATGCTTACATCGGTTGGTATCATAATGGGATTAGTGGCCAGCAATACCTTGAAGAGCCACCAACCCCAACTCAAAACCTTAGATGTTCTGAACTAGTATTTTTACATAGGATCAAAAGGTTTCACGTCACTAGGATAGGGGGATGTTGTTGATGAAGGACTTGCGCACGATGATGTTTCCACATTTGCAGCATTAGTCGGAGAGTAGGTTCAGTGTGCCAAAGCACATTATAGTGTACCCAGGAGATGTCCGGTACATTGTAGCTGTTAGAGTGATAAAAGTAAATTCAATATAAGTAGCTCAGTCACAAGAAAGACCCAAATCACCCCACACGTTGTCTCGATTACTATCATTCTCCTAGCTACTGAAACATACATGACCCGGGAGGAATTAAGGTTCCTCCAAGATGCCTCGAAAGAGCCATATGTTTGGATGATTCTATATGGGGACTATAGGATGTCCTAAAGGGTGACCTAGAATCTGTTGAGACTTTTGACAATGTGATTGGCAGAAAATGTTATTTAAAATTGTTAATAGCATATTAAAGGAGCAAGGGTATAATTGTCTTTGTCCATTGGGAGTTTAAATAAGGTTTTGACAGCATATTCATTACTCGTGAAAGTTCAGGGACTATTATTGTCAAAAACAAACAATGGCCGTTAACCGACTGACATAGTCGTTATAAACTGAATATAGGGCTTATAAAAACCATTCTATTTTCCTAGTTTATAGTAGCAGTTTTATGTTGTCCTCTCTCCTACCAACCAAGACACTTCACCTGAGCAGACTACATGACTGATACCGAACTGTTCCCAATACTGAAAATACTGATATCGATTTTCATGAAAACTTGATACCGAAAATGAAACGGTATCCATATTTAATACTGAAATACTCATCTCTCTTCAACGAACACTCCATAAACATTTCAACATTATTTTTTGTAATGGTTTCATGTCTCCGCTGTAAGTCTGTAACAAAGTCTATATTATACATATATTTAAAGTAGAAAGTCGGCGCAAACAAAATAAGCACAAATTACATTTCTGCCCCCATCTCTTTTTACCAGTCAGCCTTATTGCGGTCGTCTTGGTTCACGTGCTTCCATCTCATGTTTGCATCTTGCATATGTCTCTTCTTCACAACTCACACATGCCCAATCTCTCTCTCAAAACCAGACCCTCTACTTTCTCTCTGCATGTTCACTTCTTTCCCTCTCTAAGAAATCTCCACAGGGATTCCGCCCTCCTTCTGCCATGTTGATGAACAGGGTGTTTGTGGGTTTGTTGTTTCGGTTGTCTGGGTTTTTGTACCCGGACGTTGGTCATGTTTTGCTTCGGTAACGTTCTCAGGCGATGATGATTGCTTGCTACATGGTATGGCAACTCCGGTTGCAAATCTGAGCTTCTTTTTCCTGCAACGATGATTATTGTTATAGATCTGAGTTGCAAATTATATTATATATGTATTAAAACGCAAGGTCAGTTTGTGAGGGGCGATTACTGTAGTTATCTTGCTGCCAACGTTCTTCCACGTTTCCACTTTCCCTCACCTCAACGGCAAGGATCAAAACGCCAAATCGCTAAAAAAAACCCATTCCAAACCGCACGAAAAACGTATGGAAGCCGCACAAAAAAAAACCTAGGGAAACCGCCCAAAACAAATGACAAAACGCCCAAAAAAGTAGCCATAGATGACAGGAACAAAAGTTGCCCTTGGTAACCGTAGATGGTCGAAAACAGAGAAGTTTAGAAAGAGAGAATGTGCACTGATTCTGTCGTAGTGCCTCTTGGAACCACCACCGGTTCCCCTTTTCCATCTCAGTCGTGGGTGGTGTGGGTTTTTATACAATGCTGGTGTGACGGATGGTGGCGGTGGGTTAGAACAAATGAGAGAGAGAGAGAGAGAGAAAGAGATAGAGAGAAAGAGAGAGAGAGAGAGTGTTGGAAGCAAATGAGAGACAGAGATGCACTGCTGCTCTTTAAATAACAGAGATGAGGACAATAAAACCATTTTCGGGACATTGTTTCTATATTTTATTTCCTTTTTGAAATTGTTATATAACATTGTGAACACACTTGCTAATATTTTATAAGATTTTCTATTTTGTGTAATAGAATATATTACAAACTATAGCATTGCGTCATTTAAAGATTTTTGACAACACCGACAAACGTGAAATTACAACTCTAGTTCCCAGCCGCGAAGCGCGGGTTCAAACCCTATATCTATACATATAATAAACCAAAGCCATTTTAATGACATGGCATTCAAAGAGACATTCTCCTCTTTGAGTGTGCCATGTGTCATCCCATGTGGCATTGAGATATTTTAGGAAAAAAATAATTTAAAAACAAAATTGGATTTTACTCTCTTATATTTCCTCTCATAATTTTTAAACGTTAATATCTTTTATATACGAGATTTTTCAAAGAAAAAAAATTACACCAAATTAACGAGCGTATTATTATCTTTCCAACGAGTACCATAGTGCTTATAAAAAACGGAGAAAAAACGACTATTTTTTGTGTGGTTTCGTTCATACAGGAAAAAAACACAAAGTGTTCAGGTAAATCATTAATCATGTATAGACAAGTCACTAATTATGTTCAAATCAGTACATATGAATTCTATTTTCAACATGCGTTAGTATTGGAGTTATACATTGTTTTAGCCTTTAGGTTAGATATTAATATTAGAGTTATACACTGTTTAAGGTTAGGCGTTAACATTGGAGATACATTTTTAATTGTTTTAGGTTAGGTGCTACCGAAGCTTTCCTGCATCTAACTGTAAAGCGCATCATTCTATTTCATATGTAAAATTAACATGTCATATTAGATTTCTCAACCCCGGGACGTTCCCGGGGTATAATCTAGTATATAATATAGTCCTATTCTTAAATCTGCGACCGAATTGCCGGGTCCGACCAGTGTACCGGTAAGGATACCGGTTCAACGTTCACAGTCATATTTATTCATACCGGGTTAAATACGTATCCGTGACGCAACGCCGCAAGATACTAATTGATTTTTATAATAATAAAACACCATTCCATTGTTCCTCCCAACCAAGACACTTTCACCTGCTGAGTAGACTGACTATATGACTGAAGAGACAAACCCCCAAACCACCACCACCATCATCTCCGGCTTAGGGTTCCGTGAACTATCAAGAACACAAGGCCAAAGATGGTTATCATCCATCAGAACCAAACACCCACAAACCTCAGTTGCTGAATCTATGCCTCAACAAGATACAATAATAATATTATCACAACAAGGTATGTCGTGTACTTACTTAATACCCATCATATTCATCCTAGTCATAAACTTACTTAATACCCATCTTCATACATCCATCCCCAGATGAAAGATTATGCATTCAAGATGATGAGAAGAGTAATGCTGATAAAAATGTATGCTTTTTCTTTTTTTGCCTTTGATTTCGTTAGGTGCTTGTGCTCCCTTGTTTAACTTACGAAAGCTCGAGCTTGGCTGGCTGGTTTATTGTTTATTAATTAATAATTCATATGATTCATTTATAGTGTTTTTTTTTTAATGTATGTTTGTTATAATTTTTACTTTTTTAGATTGCTTGAGCTGAGCCGAGTTGACCTTGACTAGACCTGGGCTCGGCTTGTTTAAGTTATGAAAGCTTGATCTTGGCTGGTTTATTATTTATTAATTAATAATTAATATGATTATATATGTGTGGTCCTCGGGTCGGGGGGGGGGGGGGCAAAAGTAAATTTGCACTAATTTTAACGTTATTTTACTAATTTCGTGAAAATAACGTTAAAAATGACGAACGGTTAATCATCCATCATGTGGTGGCGTTGATAGCCAAAAGACAAGAGGGTACATGCACCAATCGGGTTTGTCCCGATTGCTAAGCAATATGTGCCTTATGTCCAAGTCTTGATACAAAACCACTATCGAGCCGGAGGTCTCACCGGAAGCAGCCTCTCTATTCTCACGGGGTAGAGGTAAGGCTGTCTACATCTTACCCTCCTCAGACCCTACCTTAGCTTTTGCTATTGGTGGGATTAACTGAGTATGATGATGAATTAATATGATTATATAATTGCTTTTAATATATATTTTTCGTTGCGATTTTTATATGTAACATAATATATCTTACTTTTTATTTTAATCATAGTTTTGTATATAATAATAATGATGAGATAAATGTATATGTTTAGTATATAAAATAAGGTTCGGCTCGTTTAGGCTTGTGAGCTAGCCTCAGCTTGATAGCTGAAGCTAGGGCTCGATTTGAGCTTTTCGTGAGCTGGCCGGAAGTAGGTTAGAAGCGGTTTGGCTAGTTTACACTCTTAGCCTTACCCATGCACATACATATATGATTAAATGGCATCTTTTGCAGGACAAGATGGTGATGATCAAGGATGCTGTAAAGTCCCTTTCCATCAATGATGAAAAGAATCATCAAGAAGAAGCTAATAACCTTAATGTTCCTGTAAATGATCATATCCAACACGTGCAAAATGACGATGAACAACAACAAAGGGGGGAGGATCATGATGACAGTGATCACATTCAAGAACACCAAGGTAGCAGAGCCACCGACCAACGAGAGCATATCATTGTAGATAGTGAAAATGAGGATGATTTCATTCACCAATCTGGTGAAGATGGACAAAATAAGAAAGTTCAGCAGGATTATGAAAAAGTAAGTGGTTCAGGACATGATCCAAACAGCAAGAATGTAGAGGGTAACAAAGTTGGAAAGTTGGACAAACGCGCGGACTTGGGTCAGGATCTGAGACAACTCGAAAAAACGGATAAATGGGAACCAAGAAAGCGCGTAATATTTCTTGGTCATGTTGGTTTTTGATTCCCTTTGATTTCATGCATTAACTCATTATTTGTTTCTCTAATGTGGTAGGGTATTTACCGTAGAGTTGAGTCAAACATGTGCCATCAGTGCCAGAGGGATGATAAGGGGCACGTAGTTCTATGCCAGACATGTGCAAATGAGCGATATTGTGTGCCTTGCATGAACACCTGGTTTGATATTCATCATTGTGTTTAAAACCATTCACTATTTTGATGACCAACCTCATATTTCCTTAATAACCTTTTCATTGATGCATATTTTACACCATGTTTATATCTTGTTATGTAGGTACCCTAACATGACTGAAGATATGTTTGCTAAGCGTTGTCCTGTTTGTCGTGGCAATTGCAATTGTAACACATGCTTACGTGATGTGTATCCTTGGGTTAGTTCCAGCTCAGCTTTTTTTTGGGTGTGTTACCTTTTATCTTTCCCTTCACCCCACAAGATTGTTAAGTTTGTTTTTGCAGGTCAACGACAAAACTCGTTTCATAACAAACGATGATCAGAAAGTTGAATGCTCCAAGTATATTCTACAGATGATCCTTCCTTTCTTGAAGCACATCAATGAAGTGCACATAAGGGAGATGGAGATCGAGGCTGAAATTAAAGGTATTTCATTGTCTTTTAAGTTTTAAGACCGTTTATTGCTTACTATTTCCTAAATTTTATCTTGTTTGGAAGGATGTTCTATATTGGAGGTGAAGTTGAAGAAAGTAGATTGCAAACCGGATTGTCTGGTATACTGGTATGTAAATTCTAAGATTTTACAAGTATTTGGTAGATTTTATTTGGTTTCTTGATGATGTCACCATTATGCAGTGACTGGTGTAAAACAACAATTTTGGATTTGCACAGAAGCTGCCCACTCTGTGAATATGACCTTTGTCTGACATGTTGTCGGGAATTACGCAATGGCCAACTTCAGGGACATGAAAAGGTAGAACCTGCACCAAAGGTTAACGAGATACCTGAATGGAAATCTTTAGAAGATAGCAGCATTCGTTGTCCTCCAACAAGTTTGGGTGGTTGTTGTCATGGAATTTTAGAGTTGACGCATATACTGCCACTTAACAGGGTTCCATCATTGTTGAAGAACGCACAAGCGGTATTAAAAAACAAAAAAGTCATGGAATGTATGCCAAAGACATGTGATTCCGCCAATGAAAATGATGGTGGCAACAAGCACTTATGTAAAGCATCTTCTCGTGAAAACTCAAATGACAATTATCTGTATTGCCCGAGTGCTGTAGACATTGAATCTGAAGGTTTAAAGCGTTTCCAGTGTCACTGGTCAAAAGGCGAGCCTGTTATGGTCAGAAATGTTCTTGCAATGGGCTCTGGGCTGAGTTGGGAGCCCATGGTTATGTGCCGGTCTTTAGATCAGATTACAAATCTCAATCATAGCAAGCTTCTGAACACAAAAGTCGTCAATTGCTTGGATTGGCAAACGGTTAGTTATCAGCATGCCTTCTAGGAACTTGTCGGTTATTGTCATTCACAACAACTTACTTTTTTCTAGTTTTTCATTTTTTTTGTTAGATAGCAGCCTATGTCATTTACTTACGCAATATAATAATGTATTTAATTTATTTTGTGCCATGCAGGTGGATATTAGTTTGAACAATTTCTTTAAATGGTATATGGAGGGCCGATATGATGATAAAGGGTGGCCTCAGATCCTAAAGTTAACAGACTGCCCTCTATCAGAGCGTCATACTGATGAATTCATAGCATGTTTACCCTTCAAAGAGTATACACATCCTCAGGATGGCAACTATAATCTTGCTACGAAGCTACCGACAAATTGCTTGAAGCCAGACGTGGGTCCCAAAACTCAAATATCTTATGGTTTTTCTCAAGAGTTGGGACGTGGAGACTCTGTAACTAACCTTCACTACAACATATCGGATGAGGTATGATAGATTATCGTATGTGAATTTGATGGCGATTATTAGATAATGAACACTAGATTTGACATGGGCTTTAGTTTATATATATTATCTGTAATCATAGTTGAATAATGTAAACAAGAATACTAGTTTATATAGTTTTAAATTCTTGTGATTTACAGGTGAATGTACTGACTCATGCTACAACTGTCACCCTTGATCCCGATCGACTGGAAGACATAAATGAAGTGAGAAGGAAAGACAGGGCTCAAGATCAGATGGAACTGTTTGGAGAAGGTGAGAAAATGATAGAGAAGGCGCTGCCGCCACTTGTTGATGTCATCAAAGATTCAGAAGGATTAGATTTGGCAGATGGATGTGCTCTGTGGGACATATTTCGAAGGGAAGATACTCCTTTACTGGAGTTGTATCTTAAAAAACATTTCAAAGAGTTTAGGCATGTGTTCTGTCTTCCATTGCAGCAGGTAAAACTGTAATTGACGTGTATCGTCACTAGTCAATTATTCATTATTGAATGATATACATTCACAGTGTTATTCTTGTATTATTTTGTGCCCATGTTATGAACATTCAAATTGCAAAGAACGATTATAAATAGTGGCTGAATCGTAAGTTACTTACATATTTTTTGTTTTTCCTTTATAGATTATTCCCCCTGTTCGTGACCAAACATTTTACTTAACTATGGACCAAAAAAGGAATCTCAAAGAGGAGTTTGGTTAGTTCTTCATTTGTTCAAGGTGGAGATGTTTTTATGTTATGTTGTATGCTTGACTATGATATATCTTTATTCTTGTCAGGAATTGAACCATGGACGGTGGTCCAAAAGCTTGGAGACGCGGTCATTATACCGTCTGGCTGTGTCCATCAAGTTAGATATTTAAAGGTTACATAATTTGCTGCTACTCTTAGTTTGTTAGTGGTTACTTCATTAAGTGCTAATATATGTCTCTTGTTGCATTTGTATTATTATTTAGTCATGTACAAACGTCACACTGGATTTCGTTTCTTCTGAAAGTTTTACCGAGTGCATCAGATTGAAAGATCTGCACGTTCTTCCCAAAAATCACAGGGCAGAAGAAGACAAGTTGGAGGTATACAGTTCCTTTTCCTCTATAGAAAAGCATGGAAAGTTTCATAATCTCACGCTTCCTTGTTGTTGTCGGTGATAAAAATAAAATTGTTATTTTCAACTGATATGATTAATTTATGACATTCTCATTGTAGGTCAAGGAAATGATTCTTTATGCAGGGGAGGAAGCCGTGAGGGACTTGCATCATCATCTTAAAAAGGACGATGAACAAAACAAGAACGGAGAAGGAAAGAGAGATGTTGATAAAAATGTAATATTCCTTTCTCGTTTAACATATCATTTATTTCTTTAACGCAAACGTATATTAAACTCGTATTAAACTCCATCTTTGGACGGGCAAGATGAAGAACATGGATGCTGTAATATCCCACTCTACTATTTATGAAAACAATCATCAAGAAAAAGCAGTCCACTGTATGTATAATAATACTCTCCTCGTGCAAAATGATGATGAACAACAACGAAAGGGGGACTATGATGACCAACAAGAACACCAAGGAACCAAAGACTCTGACCAACAAGAAAATATCACTGAAGAGCATGAAAAAGCGGATAATGTCGTTCACCAGCTTGGTGAAGATGGACAAAGTAAGAAAGTACATCTGACTTCTGGAAACACAAGTGCTTCAGGCCATGATCCAAACAGAAAGAATGTAGAGGGTAAGAAAGTTGGGAAGTTAGATAATGTTACATGTAGAAGGTCTAAGACAACCAGAAAAGCAGATAAACTGAAACCAAAAAAGCGATCACATTTTGCCAGGCGCATGTCTATGGATGAAAACGTAATATTTCTTGGCCATGTTAGTTCTTTGATTCTCTTTAAGTTCATGAATCAATTAATCATGTGTTTCTCTAATGTACATATTTGACAGGGTACTTTATGTGGGGTCGAGTCATACTTGTGCCATCAATGCCAGAGGAATGACAAGGGGCGTGTAGTTCGGTGCTTGACATGCGCTACTAAGCGATACTGTGTGCCTTGCATGATCACCTGGTTGGATATTTCATCATTGTGTTTAAAATCATTCACTAGTTTGATGCCCGGTTTGATATTGCTGTTTTTCATGGAGTTTTTAAGCTGATGTTATGTTCATATCCTGCTATATAGGTACCCTAACATGACAGAAGATATGTTTACTGAACGTTGTCCTGTTTGTCGCGGTAATTGCAACTGTAAACTGTGCTTACGCGATGTCCATCCTTGGGTTCGTTCCATCTCAGCTTCATTTGGTGTTGTTTTTCCTTTCACTAGCTTCTTATGTCTGATTGTTTTTGTAGCTCAAGAACAAAACTCATTTCATACCAAATGATGATCAGAAGGTTCTAGGCTCCAAGATTATTCTACAGACGCTTCTCCCTTTCTTGAAATGTTTCCATGAAGAACACATAAAGGAAATGGAGATCGAGGCTGAAATTAAAGGTATTTCATTGCCTTTTTTCCTACCTTTTCTGGGACACAATAACGATTTACATTTTAATTAAATAATATTATTTTGTTGGGAAGGATGTTCTATATCAGAGGTGAAATTGAAGAAAGTTGATGGCAAATCAGATCGGATATACTGGTATGTTATTGCTAAGATTTTTCAGGTATTCGGTAGACTTCCCGGAAGTCACTTCGGTTTAGTGTCTTAACGTTGTCACCATTATGCAGTGACTGCTGTAAAACATCGATATTAGATGTGCACAGAAGCTGCTCACGCTGTGAATATGACCTTTGTCTAGCATGTTGTCGGGAATTACGTGATGGCCAACTTCAAGGATACAAAAAAGAAGTAATTTCTACAATTACGGATCCCGGTCAAGATTACTTGCATGGTGAAGGGATAAATAATGTTATTGCAACTGATGCTCTGGATCCTGAACCTACCATTAAGAAATAGCCGATTGGAAACCTTTGAAAAATGGTAGCATTCGTTGTCCTCCAAGATGTTTGGGTGGTTGTAGTCGTGGAATCTTGGAGTTGGTTCATGTTTGGTCACTTGATGAGGTTCCGACGTTGTTGGAGAAAGCACAAGAGCTATTGAAAAGCAATGAATTCATGGAATACATGCTGAAAGTTTCTGATTCTGCCAATGAAAATGATGGTGGCAACGAGCACTTATGTAAAGCATCTTCTCGTGAAAATTCAAATGACAATTATTTGTATTGCCCGAGCGCTGTAGACATTGAATCTGGAGGTTTAAATAATTTCCAGACTCACTGGTCGAGAGGCGAGCCTGTTAAGGTCAGTAATGTTCTTGCAATGGGCCTTGGGCTGAGTTGGGAGCCCATGGCTATGCTTCGATCTTTTCGCCAGATTGCAAATGCTAACCATGATAGGCATTTGGATGCAAAAGCTATCAATTGCTTGGATCAGTGCAAGGTTAGTTTCCCTCCTAGTAGAGGATGAGATATGCACGAATGGGGCAAGTTGGGTAACGGGTCAAAACGTGTTTGGTTTTAGAGAGGTCATTTTTCGTACGTGTTAGATTATTAGAATGGGTTAGGCTGACCTTCGTACGCGTTGTCCATTTTTTTTATAAATAACTAATATGTTAATTATTACTATCAATTCACGTCGGGTTCAACTCCCTTAAAAATCCTGAACTTTGGCCGTTCAAAAAGAAAAATATGATTACCAAAACAATAATATAATATCACTACGAGTCTACGACAATCTACCTATCTGATTAAAACAGTTTATGACGTCGTATGCATTAAACATACACTTTGGCTACTCTCACTTATTTGACCCTTTTCCCTCGTAGCTATTTTCTATTCGACCCGTTTCAGATAAATTACAATGAAAACTGATTCAATTGTTAACTCTTCTCATGCCATGCAGGTAGATATTAGTTTTAAAAATTTCTTTCAAGGGTATGTGGAGGGTCGATGTGATGATAAAGGGTGGCCTGAGATCCTAAAGCTAACAGACTGCCCTCTATCAAAGCGTCATATTGTTGAAGTTATATCGTCTTTACCCTTCAAACAATATACACATCCTCATGATGGGTACCTTAATCTTTTTACAAAGCTACCTACAGATTGGTTGAAACCAGATACGGATCCCCAAACTCAAATATCTTATGGTTTTCCTCAAGAGTTGGGACGTGGAGACTCTGTAACTAAACTTCACTTCAACATATCTGATGCGGTATGGTAGCTTATTATATGTGAATTTGATGATGATTATTACATAATTTAGTAAAATCATTTGGTCAAAAAAGCTAATGACATCCAGTTTATATATTTTAATTTCTGGTGATTTACAGGTGAATGTATTGACTCATACTGCAAATGTGACCCTCCTTCCTGATTTAATGGAAGGCATAAATAGATTGAGAAGGAAACACAAGGCTCAGGACCAAATGGAGTTTCTTGGTGAAGGTGAGAAAATGGTAGAGAAGGTGCCGACAGTTGATGATGTCATCACAAATTCAGAAGATTTAGATCTGGCAGACGGAGGTGCTCTGTGGGACATATTCCGAAGGGAAGATACTCCTAAATTGGAGTTATATCTTAAAAAACATTTCAAAGAGTTCAGGCATAAATTCTGTCTTCCACTACAGCAGGTAAAACTTTAATTAAGTGTCAGTTGCTCATTATTGAATAATATACACTCCCAGTGTTATTCTTGTATCCATCTTATGAACATTCAAGTTCAAAAGAATATTCTGGTAATGTGTGTATATTACTGTTAGAGGTGGCAAATTGGTGAGTCGGTCAAGCAGGGTAACAACCCAAAAGTTTTATGTTTTTTTTCCCATTTTTAACAATAATCTCACTTTTTGATAACGATTAGAAGGTTTTATGCATTAAAATTACTGTTGGCCGACTCTCAACCCGTTCTTTTCTAAAGTCCATTTCTTTGATGTTTTATCTTATACTCATCTCATGGACATCCAAACTTAAAAAGAGACAGATATCCCATAACAGTTGTGGAATCGTAAGTTACTTACATATTGTATGTTGTTGCTTCAGGTTGATCATCCGATTCATGACCGAACATTTTACTTAACCATGGACCATAAAAAAAGACTCAAGGAGGAACTTGGTTAGTTCTTTATTTGTTCAAGGTGGAGATCTTTTTTTTTGTATATGTTTATTTATGAAATATCTTTGTTCTTATCAGGAGTTGAACCATGGACTGTTGTCCAAAAGCTTGGAGACGCAGTCTTTATACCTGCTGGCTGCGCCAATCAAGTTAGAAATTTAAAGGTTAGTTATTCTATTTTTTGGTAGTCAGGGATTGAAAATGTAGTAAATGTTATCTATGTTTAATTTATAAATAAATAGTATATAACATATGGCGCCTCGATTACGTGAAGCTCTTGCCTTGGGCCCGCGCCTCGGCTTTTGGGACCTAAACACCTTGGAGCGCCTCACGCATTTAAAACCAGAACTATTCTTCTATTAATACTTCATTTGTTACTTCATTAAGTGCTAATATATGTCTTGTTGCATTTGTATTATCATTTAGTCATGTACACACATCACCCTGGATTTCGCGTCTCCTGAAAGTTATAGTGAGTGCATAAAGTTGAAGGAGGATACACGCCTTCTTCCCCAAAATCATAGGGAAAAAGAAGACAAATTTGAGGTATACAATTTATTTTTCTTTTTGGAAGTTGAACCATTATGTATGTGTGTGTATATATATATATTCATCCAGTAGCCAAGCCAAACACATCTTTAATTGAATCTCCAATTTGGTAGCTTGTTTCCTTTAGAGTTTACAGTGAATGTTAGAAGCTATGCAGTCAATATGGGTGGGATATTGGTTATCAGACCTTGGCCGATATTTGGTGTCAGATATCGGTGGCAGATATCGGTACCGATATTATCGGTGATATTTACCGATATCCCGCCGATATTTTGATTCTCAAGTATCGGTCATAGCGTCGTATTTCAGATTTTATTTTTTTGGAGATCAAATTAAACTAAAAGGCCATAAAAATCATTTTTTTAAGAATACACCCATAAACATTAAAAGCCTAACTACCCAAAAACACTTCCAGAACCCTAAACCGAACAGTCGAACACCTCTAGGCTGCGATTTGGAGTCTTGACTTTTGATATTACTGTTAGTAATTTAGTATTATATATGATTATGTTTTAGGTCATATATATGTGTGTGTGTACGTATGTATATAAATTTATGTGTATATATATGTATATTATATTAAATTCTGCATGATATTAAAATACCGATATTCCACCGCGATTACCTATATCTCAAATATTGGCCCTTGACCGATATTCGATCTCCCACCGCATTAATTGTTGGGAATTCCGAACTATGGATCAATCTTAAACGTGCTAAGGTTTAGGAGTGGATCTTGGAGTGGATAATTATAGATAGTTTAAACGTGGTAAGGTTCAAATTATTAGTTATAATTATCATGTCCTAGAATATTAATTAATTAGTGGATAACTGTCTAGAATCCTATACGTGTTATGTTAGGATGTGTATTAGATAATTATTATGTAATTAACTAATAGGTATCCTAGTTATAGTCTAACGTGTTAGGTTAGCTATATATATCATGTTAAATGGTAGGGATTTTTATGAAGTTTTTAGTTAGTTTCTTCATCAATAAAACTTGTGGGAGTTAGCCATAGTTTTATGCTCGTTTGAATATCGATTGGGACTTGATTAACTGCTTAGCTTATAAGTTGGAGCATGAAAGTTAGTTCATTTTCAACAACTATGTTTATACAATTGTTTGTTTTTACTACACACCGCTACAGAAAGCCACCTTAAAGATTATTAGACTATATGTAATATTAGTAATAGTTTAAGGTTAGATATGTAATATGTGGTCTATATAACCACACATCATTGTAAACCCTATCATCCTATTCAATACATTCTCTATATCTTGGTTTAACTATTTAGTACAAAAGCATGGATCTTTCATAATCTCACGCATACGTTTTGTTGTCGGCGATAAAAGTAAATTTGTTATTTTCAATAGATGTTATTGGTTTTGTTTCTTTATAAATTTATAGCATTCTTATTGTAGGTCAAAATGGCACTTTATGCAGTGGAGAAAGCCGTGAGGGATTTGCAACATCTTCTTCATAATGACAAAGAACACCGAGGTTATACAGATCATGTAAGTAGGTTAATATTAACATTCAATTCAAAGAAAAATAACCTTTGATCATTTTCTTGTCCTATATATTTACACTTTCTTGAAAATCTTATATGTTGTTTAATAACTTTAAGTCAACAAGGGAAAAACCCCACAAGGCAGCTGCTATACACACTGCTTCGACAACCATTGGGTTGCCAAGAAAACAAGTCAAAACAAAGGTAATCATGGATGATAAAAACGAAGATACGCCAAAGAGTAAGGGGAAGGCTGTAATAGATTATGATCATGTGAAGCAAAAGAAAGATGGTAAGTTGGTTAAAGAATCAGGTATTCTAATCGATCTTGAACAAGAAGGTACTAAGTACAAGACTTCCGAATGTGATGATGATGATGATGATGAACTGCAAGAGGTTATAGACATTTCGGATGATACAAATGACATACGAGAAGACCAAAGAATGAAAGAAATGGAACGACAAGAAAACATCCTTGAAGGGGAGTGTGAAAGTAGGGAGTTTACAAGGAGTGGTAGCAAGACATCTAATTACAAACTTGATCAAGATGCACGGGATAAGAACGTTCAGTTGTCTTTACGAAAAAGAAGTCGTTCTGACCAAAAAATATGGATAAGGAGTGTGAGAATGTGAGATCTAAGAGGCGTACCGGTGAGATTTTCATTGAACAAATTGATGAAGATGAACGAAGGAAGAATGCAGAGGGAAAGAGAGATAGCAAGTTAGATGAAGAATCATGTATGCAAAAGGGTAGTAGGGACGAAGCTCCCAGCTGTGATGTTGATAAAAATGTAATAATCTTTGCCTTCTTGGTTCTTTGGTCCCCTTTAATTGCTTGGTTTAACACATCATTTGTTTCTCGATCGTTTGCAGGACAAGATGATCATGGATGCGGTAATGTCCCACTCCACCAATGATGAAAACAATCCTCTAGAAGAAGAAGAAGCAGTGGACTCTATGCATAATACTCTTAATGTTTCTGTTAATGATCACACCCACCAAGTGCAAACTGGTGAAGAACGGCAACAAAAGGGGAAGGATTATGATGACCTAACTCACATTCAAGAAAACCAAGGAACCAAAGACACTGACCAGCAAGAACATATCATTGAAGAGCGTGAAAATATGGATAATATTATTCACAATTTTGGTGAAGATGGACAAAATAAGAAAGTTGAGCTGGCGTCCGTAAACACAAGTGGTTCAGGCCATGATCCAAACAGCAAGAATGTAGAGGGTAAAAAAGTTGGGACTTCGGACAAAGCTCCCACATATTTTGAGTCTGAATACCACTATGGTAATGTTAAAAAGAGGAAGAAACGTCGACGTGAGTCAGGGTATAATGTGGAGACAAATAAAGCAGATAAATTGAAACCAAAAAAGCGACTACATTATGCCAAACACAAGGTTATGGATGAAAACGTAATATTTCTTGGCCATGTTGGTTCTTTGATTCCCTTTGTTTTCATGCATTGACTCATCACTTGATTCTCTAATGCACATATTTGGTAGGGTAATTGCTTTAACGTCGAGTCAGTCATGTGCCATCAATGCCAGAGGAATGACAAGGGGCGTGTAGTTCGGTGCCAGACATGCACTACTAAGCGATATTGTGTGCCTTGCATGACAACCTGGTTTGATATTCATCATCATGTTTAAAACAATTCACTAATTTGACGCCCATCTTGATATTGTTGAGTTTCATGGAATTTTTCAAGCTTATGTTGTGTTCATATACTGTAGGTACCCTAACATGACAGAAGAGATGTTTGCTGAACGTTGTCCTGTTTGTTGTGGTAACTGCAACTGTAAACCATGCTTACGTGATGTCCATCCTTGGGTTAGTTCCAGCTCAGCTTCATTTGGTGTTTTTTTTTCCTTTCACTAGATTTTTATGTCTGGTCGTTTTTGTAGCTCAAGAAGAAAATTGATATCGGAACAAATGATGAGCAGAGGTTTCAAGGCTCCAAGATTATTCTAGAGACGCTTCTTCCTTTCTTGAAGTGTCTCAATGAAGAACACATTACGGAGATGAAGATCGAGGCGGAAATTAAAAGTATTTCATTTCCTTTTTTCCTACCTTTTCTAGGACGCAATTAATGACTTGCATATTTATTTAATTTTATGCTGTTGGTAAGGATGTTCCATATCAAAGGTGAAATTGAAGAAAATAGATAATAAATGGAATCGGGTATACTGGTATGTGATTACTAAAATTTTACTAGTATTTAGTAGACTTCCATTCAGTTTTTTGACGTTGTCACCATTATGCAGTGACTGCTGTAAGGCAACAATTTTAGATTTGCACAGAAGCTGTCCATGTTGTAAATTTGACCTTTGTCTGGCATGTTGTCGGGATTTACGTGATGGCCAACTTCAAGGATATAAAGAAGAAGTAAATTTTACAATTAACGATCCTGGTGATAGTTACTTGCATGGTTTAGGAAAAAATATTGCCCTTAAAACTGATGCTCGAAATCCTGAACCAAAGGTTAAGAAAATAGCCGAATGGAAACCTTTGAAAAATGGTAGCATTCGTTGTCCTCCAACAGATTTGGGTGGTTGTAGTCGTGGAATCTTGGAGTTGATTCATGTATGGTCACCTGACGAGGTTTCAACTTTGTTGGAGAAAGCACAAGAGTTGTTAAAAAGCGAAAAAGTCATGGAATGTATGCCAAATATTTGTGATTCGGCCAATGAAGATGATGGTGGCAACAAGCACTTATGTAAAGCGTCTTCTCGTGAAAACTCAAATGACAATTATCTGTATTGCCCGCGTGCTGTAGACACTGAGTCTGAAGGTTTAGAGCATTTCCAGTGTCATTGGTCAAAAGGCGAGCCTGTTATCGTCAGTAATGTCCTTGCAATGGGCCTTGGGCTGAGTTGGGAGCCCATGGTTATGTTTCGATCTTTTCGCCAGATTGCAAATTGCAATCATGACCAGATTCTGAACACAAGAGTTATCAATTGCTTGGATTGGGTAACGGTTAGTTACATATGTTGATCTTTTTTCTAATTTTAATCTCCACCACCAAGATCTAGATCCAAAACAGAGAACACACACTAACACCAAGAACACAAAAATTCTTTATGTGTGTGAATATTAGTATATTACTTCATCTTAACTACGTGTTCTTGAGTTAAGGTTTTGTACTTATATTTGTCATTTAATCAGTTGGTGATTATTGATGAAAAATTTAGAATAGATTTTTAAAAAGTATAAATTCATGAATACATTGAAAGTAAATATTCTTAACATATAGTTGATTTAAGTCATGCATAATACAATAAAACATTTTATTTAACATTTTCTTATGCCATGCAGGTAGATGTTAGTTTTAACAATTTTTTTAAGTGGTATACGAAGGGCCGTTATGATGATAAGGGATGGCCTGAGATCCTAAAGTTAACAGACTACCCTCCATTAGATCGTCATGCTATTGAATTTATATTGTGTTTACCCTTCAAAGAATATACACATCCTCGATATGGGAACTATAATCTTGCTGTAAAGCCAGCCAGTTTTGGGTTTGGTCGTCAAGACATGATCTCAGATTTGGGTCCCAAAACACATGTATCTTATGGTTTTGGTCAGGAGTTGGGACGTGGAGACGCTGTAACTAAACTTCGCTTCAACATGTCTGATGTGGTATGATATATTGTTGTACGTGAATTTGATGATGATTATTAAGTAACAATATTTGGTTAAAGTACCTTACCCTTAATCTTTGAGCTCATCTGAGATATGACATGGGCTTAAGTTTATTTTAAAAGTCAAATATTGTTTTATATTATTTATTATAATGTTAGCTGAATGATGTAAGCAAGAATACTAGTTTATATAATTATATATTTACAGGTGAATGTATTGACTCATACTGCAACTGTGGCCCTTGATCCCGATCAACTGAAACGCATAAATAGATTGAAAAGGAATCACTTGGCTCAGGATCGGTTGGAATTTTTCGGAGAAGGTGCGAAGGTGCAGGCGCTTGATGATGTCGTCACGGATTCAGAAGGATTAGATGGGCCAGAGGGAGGTGCTCTATGGGACATATTCCGAAGGGAAGATACTCCTAAATTGGAGTTATATCTTAAAAAGCATTTCAACGAGTTTAGGCATTATTACTGTCTTCCATTAGAGCAGGTAAAATCGTAATTACTTGTCGCAAAACAAGTGTTTTTATATTGAATGATCAATGATGCACATTCACATAGTGTGATATTCTTGTACCCATCTTATGATTTTTTTTGTAAGTTTTAACAATAATCTAGTTCTTTTGACTAAAATTATGTAGAAGGTTCTATTAAGAACGCTATTAGCCTCGACCTGTTCCTTTTTAAAGTTTATTTCTTTGATTTGACTTATTAGATATAGTGCTAGTCTTGCACCCATCTTACAAACGTTAAAATCGAAAAGAGCCCGATATTTCATAACTAGTGGAAGAATCACAAGTTTCTTACTTTTTTCCGCTATTCATTTGTATTCTGTTGCTTCAGGTTATTCATCCGATTCATGACCAAACGTTTTACTTAACCATGGACCATAAAAAGAGACTCAAGGAAGAGTTTGGTTAGTTCTTCACGCATACAATTTGGTCTGCCTAATTTTTACATATAATGTATATGACATAAATAATTATGGGTTCGTTTTTATT
Source organism: Ambrosia x helenae (assembly GCA_030844895.1). Taxonomy (NCBI): domain Eukaryota; kingdom Viridiplantae; phylum Streptophyta; class Magnoliopsida; order Asterales; family Asteraceae; genus Ambrosia; species Ambrosia x helenae. The sequence continues at coordinate 21,407 of JAUTDX010001382.1, read as the reverse complement.
TTTTATATTTCATCAGGAATTGAACCATGGACATTTGTCCAGAAGCTTGGAGACGCGGTATTTATACCTGCCGGTTGTGCCCATCAAGTTAGAAATTTGAAGGTTAACTAATTTTCTACCAACTCTTCATTTGTTACTTAAATCATTAAATGCTAGCCGCTAACATATGTGTCTTGTTGCAATTATTACTGCTTAGTCATGTACAAACATCACACTGGATTTCATTTCTCCTGAAAGTTTTACCCAGTGTATCAGATTGAATGAAGATATACGTCTTCTTCCCCGAAATCATCGGGCAAAAGGAAAAGACGAGTTGGAGGTATAAAATTGTTTCCTTACTAGTTGAAGCCATAGTATGCTGTTATATTCATCCTGTGACCAAACACATTTTTTTTATTGTTGGAAACTCCAATTTTGTAGTTTGTCTTTTTTTGAGGTCTGGAGTGAATTTTAGTCGTTAGAACCGGAAAATTTGTTATTTTCACCAAATATGTTGCCCCAACTGTTCTTTTTTTGTGTCTACTACACACTACTAAAAACGACGGCCTTAAAGACACTGCACTAGAAAAGCATTTTTTTGTATAGTCTCATACCTATATTTTGTTGCCAATGAAAAGAATAACTTGTTATTGTTGTTTCAATGGATATGATTACTTTTGTTGCGTTGTAAATTTATAACATTCTTATTGTACAATTGTAGGTGAAGATAAGGGCACTTTATGCAGCGAAGAAAGCTGTGCAGGATTTGCAACATCTTCTCGAAAATGACAATGAAGAACACCAAGGTCTTACAAATCATGTGAGTGGGTTTATATACTTTGTTTATATAATAGTAGTCGAGCGCGAACCTATGTGCAGCAAAAGTGCCGTGCGTCTATCAAGGTTCAAAGGCGCAAAAAACTTGGGAACCAAAACCTGCTAAAAACCTGTCTGAACCGGTCTAAACAAGCCAAAAAAATTCTAAACTAGCCTAAAACAGTCCAAACATGTCTAACACAGCTAAACCTGGCATGTTTATACTGTGTGCCTTTGCTTATCTTTGGCCCTTGCTTTATAAACGTTATGCTCCTGGGTGACATGCTCACCGTTTGCGCCTAGCGCCTTTGACTACCTAGGTTTATATTGACGTTCATTCCAAAGAACAATAAAACTACTTTGTCATTTCTTGTCCTCTATATTTACTTTTCCTTGACAATCTTATTTGTTGTTTTATAACTTGAAGTCGAGAAAGGAAAAACCCCAAAGGTCCCATAAGCGAAAAAAGACAAAACAACGGTGATCATGGATGCTGTAAATGGTAACACGCCTCAAGAAAACGTTCTTGACAAGGAATGTGGAACTAAGATGTCTACAAGGAAGAATTACCTTGAACAAAAGGCACTGTATAAGAATCAATTATGGTCTCAAAAAGGTAGTCGTTGATCTTTTTGGCAGGATAGCGGATGACGACCATGGATGTTTTTTTTCCACCGTTAGCGAATAGCGATTACAAGCTTTATGAAGCACCCATACATGGTATGCATAGTGTATTTTAAACTGAAACGCGTCTATAACTTGTTTATGAATAGTGTATTTTAAACTGAATGCTTCAAAGTGAAATGAAATGTGTATAATGAGTCGTATTGGATGAGTACATGTTTTAACTTATTTACTTATTAACAAGTTAAGTTAGGCTGTGTTTTATTTTACACGGCCGTTTAAATAAAAATAAATTAGAAAGGGTATGGGCAACAAGTCAAAACATGTTCTTAATCTTTTGCATATAGTTTCTTGTATATTGTGGTATATATATAGATAAAGACTTGACAGCTATTCAGAGGCTCTCAAGGCTGCCATTCATCCTAACTATATTTTGAATAATAATTCTTCTATATACTTGAGGGCAAAGTTATTGAACAGTGATTAGTTATGTTAATTTAGAGCAGTGAAAAGACACATTTAAACTGTTCTTACAATTAGGGTTCAATCTTCTACGCTGGAAACTCGGTCTTATCGACAAGATTTCGTTTATTACAACAATAAATATTAAAGGGGAAAGAAAAAATTGTGCATATAGACAAATCCTCAAAACAAGCTCAACTGAAACATTCAAAGGGCCTTGTTCTTGTAATAAATCTATCAACTCAGACAATACACACTACCATATGTATATATATTATTACTGTGAATATTCATCTACTTTTTTTAACATCACCAATGTTATGTGGGTGTGTCCAGATCCAACTTTATTTTTCATTCACAACACAAAAAAAATCACCCCATCATTGGTTCACCCGCCTTGGGTCACGAGCTGCGGCAAGATGATCCTGCAAGAACCACCAACAAAAAAAAGCTTAGGGTAAACAACAAATTACCATCTCCATATAATATCTTTTACCAAATAGAATAACAGAAGGCTCATTAGTGTTGTAAAAGTCTCTAGGATAGCAGGTCGGTGTTGTACCGAGTAGCGATTGATTAATCAGATTGAAAACTTTATATGCAGCTTTTCAAACTTTTATGCACACATGCATCCATATGAATATAATACTTCAAAGTTCACATAGTATAGAGGTAAGGTTGTCACATCTTACCCTTCTCAGATCCTAGCTTAGCTTTGCTATTGGTGGGATTTACCGAGTATGATGATGACGACAACGACAATCGTTTTATGTTCAAATATTCAAAGTATTATAATTATACAAATACATTGAATTTCTACAAAAAATGGATAAAGTGTTTGCGGGTCAACTACTCAACTTAATCTGGCTCGTTTAGACATGTGCTATAAGATGACATGTTTTAACCCGAATTAGTTTTGACCTGTTACCCTGACCCGCCCATCTATATATAGGGCCTTGTATTCATCATTATTATTCAATCAAAACCCTAATACAATACAAAGTTTAATTCCTCTAGTTAATGACCTCTCTGAGGTGTGTGAAAAATTGTGAAATTAAAAGCCTTATGTTCTACTGATTAGTGATCAAAAGAGGTGAAGCTGTTCTTTTTCTTTTGTCTGCATTTGAGTCTATGATTACCATAGTTGTCGATAGTGAGTAGCGGTAAATAGCGACGGGCTACTAATAGCGATAGCGATAAAATAGCAGAAATTATAAAATATATTTCACATTCAAGTATTCATATATTGTAGCAATTAGAATCAACAAAAAGATATTCCCACACCACCAAAATAACTTCATAACTATAAAAGAAACAGGGACATTAACACCCAACCAAGCTTTCATTAATCTCCCAATGTACACCATACAAACTTAGAAGATTGAAAATTGCTTAAAATAGACAAAACAGAAAACATTAACATGCAAAACAGAACCCACCCAGAAACATTAACGATGCTCTGTTTTCTTTTTTTTTTTTTTTTAATATCAAACCAAGCTTTCATTAATCTCCCAATTTACACCATACAAACAGCATATAAAGTTTGAAGATTGCTTAAAAGAAACAAAAAAGAAACATTAACACCCATAACAGAATCCACCAAGAAAAAATTACCGGTACTCTCTTTTTTTTTTTAAAATTATCTGCGCTCTGTTAATCAGATAAGAGTATATACATGAAAGATTGAAGGCTTCTTGAAGAGGTTTAAAGATTGTTGGGAATTTAAGAAGAAGAAGAAGATTGTTGGGTGTTGGGAGTTGGCAGAATGCAATACGTTCATTATATGAAACGTCGGTTGTGGGTTTATGTTTTACGTAAATAAAATAACCTAATAAGTGTGGGTGTTTATAGTAAAACAAAAAAAGATAACAAACATCACTACATTCCCGCTATTCAGTCGATACCACCCATATAGCACAGGTCTTCCGATATGCGGCGCTATTCACGATCGCTATCGGCAACTATGATGATTACCAAATCTGTAGATAATTATTACGTTTGACATTATGATCAAACTACCAGTATGAGATAAGCTAAGATTAGGATAGTTAGGGATTAAATCGGTTATGGGATTCTGTCTCGGTGTCTATATTCACTTTCTTTGATCACTAACCAATGGAACATAATACTCTTCATTTCAGAAGTTTTCACACACCTCAGAGAGGTCATTAACCAGATGTTCATTTCAGGAGGACAAATGATAAATTATTCATTGTATCATCATAGAGCTAGGATCAGAACCTACGTATACCTATGAAGTATAAACAACTAAGTTGGATCAGGTCTCCTTTTGATCAAGTTCTTAATCTTTTCTATTGGATCATAAAGGCGGTAACTCTAAGTCTATAGAACATGTAGGAAGATCTCGGTTAAAAAATCCATGCAGTAGCATATTTTTCCAGAAAGAAATAATCAAAAGACAGGGATGCAATAATAAAATATTAAAAATATAAAACGAGGGAATATCATGGTGATGGTTAATTAGCAAGACTGCAAGAGTACAAAAACTTTAAGAGAGAGCAAGAGCGTACCGATATGAAATCAAACGCTCTAGTGTCTTCTTTCTTTGAGTTGTTCAACATTGAACTAGGTGGTTGAATTGCAGTGGTTGGATTAAAAATATCTGGAAGAGCTGAATCATACCCCCCAACTTGAGTTCCAGAAGCATTGTTTGCACCCATATTATGAGATTGCAGGTTACCCATCTGTTGTAGGTTACTCATTGTTGCTAAAAACTGCTGCTGAGCTAAAATGCTACTCATGGCACCATAATTCATTTGTTGAGAAGAAAATGTTGCAGGATTAAACATTAATCCTGAAGATAAAGCATTATATGTCATAGGATCCATAGGGAACATGGGATTAGCACCTATTCCATTCCCAGGTGCTTGAGGTTTCAATATGTTATTCAAAACATCATTTGTATGATGACTAGAAGTCTTTGTAGAATCTGAAAAGATTATTTGAGAGTTTCCATTCTGCTTTTGTAAGGATTCATTCCCATCTACAGACAAACCAGCCATCAAGTCATTAAGATCATTTTTCAAATTTCCTTGGCCATGAGGAGTTTCAGAGTTAGACCCAAAAATATCAAATAGTTCGGGCCCACTTCCACCAGCTGGTGTCTGTGTGGTCATTCCTGAAAAAATATCAGCTGTTTCATGTTCATCTATACTGTTTTGGCCATGAGGAGTTTCAGAGTTAGACCCAAAAATATCAAATAGTTCGGGCCCACTTCCACCAGCTGGTGTCTGTGTGGTCATTCCTGAAAAAATATCAGCTGTTTCATGTTCATCTATACTGTTTTGGCCATGAAATGCCACATCAGCAAAGGGATCATCACTGGTTTTAGTTTCCCCATGCACGTCGTTGATTGAACCATCCATAAAGAAATCATTACTGAAAGAGGTGGTTGGTGTTGAGAGAGATGCAATGTTTTCATCCGTCTGTGTTGTGATAAAATTTGCGTTTTCATCTGAATCATTGGTGTCAATTAAGTCTGGCATGTGAACGGCAGTTTTCTCGGTCTTCAATTTTTGTCTGGCTGACTAAACCGGCTACCACTTTGTTCCCCATCAAGAAGGCTTAAAACCTGAACATCAAAGTAAGTGCTTGACCTAAGGTGACTGAGGAAATTAAATATAACAAGAACAAATAATCAACAAAAAAGTATGCTACTTTCTGTACTAAATGCAGAAAGAAAAAACAAGCAATGCTATATATATTTTTATTGTTTAACTAAATGCAACATGTTTTTGACATAAAGTTGAGTGGTTAAGTTGGAAAGATTTAATCGAGAGAAGACGATTTTAACATTAGTTTCATGCTTTCTATAAAGACTACTAAGAGAATATTAAAAGGGATACATATCAAGTAAAAAAGAGCAACAAGACTATGTGTTCTTTAATGGGCGGCTTGACACAATCAATTTTGTCCCTTCCTAAAGAAAGATTCTCAAATGTACGCATCTTGATGAACAAGGAAATGCTGCTTGCAAGGGAAAAAAAGAATAACATCTACATTATAAAGATAAATATAACCAACTAAAAAATAATAGTTTCCCTATACATCTAACTCTTCTCAAGATGGGGCATAAATGTTGAAATACCCAACTTTTTACATGTAGGGTCAGCATGTGATCCACACAGTGAATTTGTCAGGGTACGTAACATATTGTTACATAAACATAACTTTACTGGTACAGAAAACAAGCAAATTGTTTTTTCCTGTTCTCTTATTTCCTCACAGTATGAAGTGGAAAGAAATCATCAAATATTTTAGCTTTTCACCTGGGCTTAGCCCACAATTTCATAAGGCCAGCATAAGCAATGACTTCAATACATGAAAAAAGTTGTTGATTAAAGCTGCTGGTAGCATACTTATTTGCCTTCTCCCTCAAAGAGGCTTGGGGAGACTCCGAGCAATTTACAACTACATCTATATTTTCAGTGAAGTAAGAGGTTACTGTAGAAAATTGTTCATCATCTTTCTTCCTCAAGAGTGCCTCAAGCACACACATGGCTTTCACACGGACCTGAAATACATTGAATAGAACAATGATGTGGATATGTAAGGATTACAATGCAAATCACCAAAAGTCTACTGCTGTAAATGATGAAAACAAACCAATTAAATATCAATGGTGCAGGAAAAGGATTTATTCACTTGAGAAGACACACATAATTACTTGCAAGAAAGATATTATAATTAGTGATCCTAGCATATTATATTTTATGAACAAAGAAGATTTAGAACCTTACAAAATAGATTCAAGAGTATGCATACCTGCCACATGTGTGACTGGAGCTTGGCTTCTAATGCACGACTTAAAGCTAATGCATCCAATTTTGTTGCCTCCGAAAGAAACACCTGAATGGCATCACGAGTTGGTTGAAGACGAACACCACCAGATGTAACAATGGTCTCTAGTAACCTCTCTTCACGGCTCTTTTCATGTGAATAACTTGAGCTTGCACTCCCATCATCAATATATGGTTGACTTAATTTATTATCTTGACTCCATGGTCCAGAAGCATTTGTTGATAACCGATTGTTATCATTATAACTTGTTTCATTAGTCAACGATCTTCGCAAATTCGGGCTCCTGTAAGTTCCTGGGTCATTTCTAGGGGTTTGAGCTTGTGCTATGCTATTCAAACCAAGCTTAATTGTTGCACTTCCAATGCCGACCACTTCACTAAGAAACGACTTCTTATCATCAGACGTTGGCGTGCTATAGTTGGTATTACCAAAACCTTCTATCCGCCGTGCAAGGCCTTCTGTTTGTGGTGGTTTACTGTTGTCTTCTCCAGCAAAAATAGCTGATAAAGCTTCCTGTGCAGTTTCCCTAACAGACTTATTAAGTGCATCACCCTTCAATGGATCTGGTTGTCCTTTATAGTGAATTAGTTGTCGAACAGCCACTGAGTTCCTTTGCATTTCCCTCCTAAATTCCACACCAGACTTCCCGACAGCATACTTAATCACTCTTAAAGCCTACAAATACAAATCACAAAAACTTAGTTGTAGAAAACCAATTTCCTTTAACAAAAAAGTACAATTTTTTTTGTTCTTAGTATGGCATCTATATCTTCCATATCAGTTTATTCTTACACTAATTAAACCCCAAAATGCTGCCAAATTAGAAATGTTCAAACAAATGCTGCCAAACAAGAGTTCACTTGCCCATATTTACAAATTGCAGTTATAAAAGACATATTGTTTGTTAGGTATCTTTGGATCACAAATCACAACCAAACAATCACACGCAACAAAACAGAACTCAAACAGAGAAACGGAACACGATTTATGTGGTTCAGCCAGTGTATCCTACGTCCACGTTTGCAACTAGCTGTTATAATTTCTTATACAAGTGCTCAAGGAATTACAAAGACCCTACACACAAAGTTTAAAAAACGGAATCGAGCCTTGAGGCAAACCAAGGCGTAAGCCTGAAGCGGAATTAAAAAATAAATACAAAAATCATAAAATAATGTAATTGTCACACGAAGTCTAAAGCATCAAAAACACACATAAAGTCATAAACAAAAAAATAATTGACACATAAAGTCTAAAAAATAAAAAAAAACATACATAACTCAATGAGGTGCATGTTTTCTTATTGCCTCGGCCCTTAGAGGAGTATGTACAAACTAACCCCATGAGGCACCACCTCAGACACATAACTCAATGACGTGCACGTTTTCTTAGTAAACGTGTTGACCGTTTTCTAAACTACACCTACACATCTATATTTACTAAATAGATTACGGTTTACATCATCGTTTACAACTTTGGGAACAATAGACGCTAAATTAGGCAACCTGCCAATTAACCGATTTGTAGTACTAGGTCCCGGCTACCCCTAGGTCAAAGCCTCCACAAATCCCAACACTGTTCACCTAAAAAACTAGATTTTTGGAGACGAACTCTCAGCGGTAACAGCCTCTCTTTTCCAATAGAGGTGTAAGGTTTGCCCCATCATACCCTCTTAAACCCTACCATAGGAATAGCTCTGCTATGAATGGGACACAATGACTGCTAATTTCAAGAATAACATTATTTAGGGGCTGTCTAGCAACCTATGCGCCAATAAGTGCTGAGCTATTAAAAGGCGTAACTGGATAAGACTCTGAACTAGTTAGAGGCCTGACTAGTTGGTGGTGGTGCGTGAGTCGCAAGCTGAGGGTTATGACCACATGTGAATGGCCAAAACGGGTAAAAATCTTTATTCTGCATCATTTTGAACCTTAATAGGTAAGGCTAGAGGTATACGTCTTTCTGGTGAACCAAACACACTTAATGCTGACTTATTTAGAGGTAGTCTCTCCTCTTAACATAATCATTACCAAACAACCCCTTAATTGCCCCAATTCATTAAAACTTTGTGTTGTATTATATATAACCCTAGGGGATGTAATAGATCTCAAATTCTATAAACTAAAAAAGAACATTAATTGATTTATGTAACCAATCACCAATAGCAGGATATCTATCCAATAACAACCAGTAATAATAAGAATACCTTCTGCTTAACAATAGGAGACTTATGTTGAAGACGTTTGAATATAAATCCAGAAACTTCTTTAACAATAGAGACATGAGAAGAGCGTAGAAGCTCACAAATCTCTTCAAGTTTATAAACAGGCGTGACTTTATCTTCATCAGAAGTAGCTGTGTCGATCATGACGGACCTCCAGTACGATTCCACCGCTCTCCTGCTGGAATCCATAGGTTATGGTTGTGATCTTGTTATGGATTGGGTCAAACCCTAGAAGATGATAAGTAATTGAATCGGATTGTTGTGATGGGTTTAAATCAAATCAAGAGATGTGATTTAGGATTGTGATGGATTTGGATTGGAATTGAGGTGATTTGCATGCAAAGGAAACGAGCAGGATCTTCTGGTGTAGAGAGAGAGAGAGAGAGAGAGAGAGAGAGAGAGGTAAATGAATAACGGGTTGGGTTGGTTTACACACAGAGCCGACGTGTTATGCATCTGCCACCGTTAACGGACAAATGTATTTCTTTTTTATCCTACCTAATTTTCATTTTTAGTTACCATTTTACTTCATCACATTTGGCTGTCACATTACTTAGTCAAAATAATTTTTTCTTTCTAATTTGTATCTTAATGACAAGAAGAGTTGATTATCAAAACCGTCTGATTCAAAATCGTCTGATTTGGGTCAATATTTCACTTCAGTCTAAAGTTTTAAAAATTGTTTGAACAGTTCCTGACTTTTGAAGAAATAGACTAAAACAGTTCAAATACTTAACCCAGTTAACTTTCTGTCATTAAGTCAGGGGTAAATTGGTCAACTCACTTAACCCAGTTAAGTTCCTTATCCCCATTTTAACCCTAATTGTTTCATTTTCTTGTCATTTACCTCCCTTTCGTTTCTTCTTCTCCCTCTAACTCCACATTGCTCTGCAAATCTTCTTCTCCTCTTCTCTGATTATCTTCTCCCCGACATTGATCATTGATGACGAGGGATGGCATGTGAGGAAAGACAGACAATAATTTGGTCACGAATCAGAATATGGTCAGTAGTTCTCCCAGGTTCACCAAGCCACTAGATAAATTCCATTGTTACCATCCACACCTACAGCAGTTAAAATCTGTCCAGGAAAGGGTCCCTTCATGAAACAACCATCCAAACCTAGGATTTCTCTACCACATAACATCCACCCTTCCTTCAGACCACCTAGACAAATGTAAATTCTTCTAAACTGCCTTGGATTGTACTCTCTCTCTCTACATCAATTTTGATTGATGTTCCAGGATTAGATCTCAACAACTCCTCACAATAATCCCTAAGCTTCTCATGCTGAGTCTTATAACAACCTGCCATTTTTGCAGTTGCTTTCACTTTGGCCCTAAACATCTGGTTTCTTGTCACCTGAACCTGCCTATTATTCTGAACAATATCAACTAAAGCAACTACTGTTATGTTTGGACTTGCCTGGAAAATATGCTCGATCTCCTTAGCCAACCAAGACACTGTGCATAATCTAACACCTCTACATTGAAGACAAGAATGATCTGTGATTAAGGTATTCACAACCCAAGCCCCAATTGCAATACATAGGAGATGTGCAAAACAAAAGGACAGGTGGGTGGGGGTATTTCTTTCTAGGTTTCTTGGGTTTTTAAATGGAGGGTTCTGTCTCTCCTTTTCGTTTTAACTATTTTGGGTGGGTTTACAGAAATGCCCCTCAACTTGACTTATCTGCATTAATAGCACAACTACCACCAAGTTATGGATTAATACCCTGGCAAATAACCCGAAACCTAGACTTATCATTCTTCACAATCCTCAGTTGCCTCTTGGTTTCCACAGCAAAGTCCTTCACCAACTTTTTCATAACAGCTCTAGAAGTAACTGTTTGAGTAAGATAAAATGGCCAGTCATCACACTTAGTTCTTTAGCATGTTTTAAAATTATAGATTTTATGATATATTTTATGCTTAAAGAAATAAGTGGGACAAAGACAAACGCTCCCCTAATTAGTTTTCTAGAAGAAAACTGTTCGGGTGACACCCACAATTACCAAACCACCGAGCCCCTCCGAGAGAAATCACTTGGCATGAATATATAGCTAACTACAAACTAAAAACATAAAAAAAAACTACTGATAATAAACTACTAAGTCCTAGTGCCGAGAGGGCATACCTGGCGGTTAGAAAATAAAAGTGAACGATCATACCTGAGGGTCCTCAATTGCTTTTCTTACCGTATGCCCCAACCTCTCAACTTATTTTTCATCGGGCTAGCCCCGGAAATACTACTTTAACCAAATTCAATCCCGCAATTTAAGATTTTGGGATTGACAAGGAAACATGCTATAGGTGATGATGAGTCGCGCCACCACCACTTGAAGTTTCCTGGATCAAACTTCACTATGTGCAAGTAGTGAAGAAGTCGGTCACCCCGACACACCACTAGTGGCTTGCCGAAATAACGCCACTTCTTCCTAGTGAAGTGATCCTCCGAGTGATACGCTTTACCCCGTGAGTCGTCAACAAGTTCAGCCATTGGGGGGCTATCACTCGTGAAAAGTGGCAAATGAGACATTACCACTTCCTTTCCTGAGTTGCCGCGGTCTGGTTCTTTTTGTCCTTCTTGCACCTCTTCGTCCACCACTCCACTTCCACCCACGTTTTCTTCAATCTTATCTACACCTGCTTCGTCTTGATGGACTTCTAGTTCCCTTACTCTTGCTTCATCCTCCATTGCAAATCTCTTCAAAAGATAGTTTTTGACTATCTCGAGATTTTTGGCAAACTTTCCCAAGTTGATGATAGGTTCAGGTTCGGATTTGGAGAAAGGATTTGGTGATGGCAAAAATGGTGGTGAGTTTTCAAGGGGGGGGGGGGAGTATTTTTCTTCAAAAGGTGAGAAAGTTGAAGAATCAAAAGGTGGTGGTATATGAGGGTATGGAAATGGTGACAAGTTATATGGAGGTGGTTCGTAGGAAGGTAGAGGCGGAGGAGGTTCAGGTGGGGGTGAATATGGAGAAGGTTCACAAGGGTAAGACTCAAAAGTGGGAAGACAAGGAGAGATGTATTCTTCGCATTTATGGGGGTAAGAAGGTCCACCGCAATAGCTACACGGAAGAATACAAAACAAGTAGTCTTCACAACTGTGGGGAAAAGGAGGTCCGCCACAATAGTCACGTCCTTGTTGAACGTAGCAACCACTTTAAACAACTTGATGATCCATCCTGCAAAGCTTTCAAAACAAACCGGCAAAACAATTAGTAACTAGCAACTTAAAACACTTCTATGGAATATGTCTGTCCCCGGCAACGAAGCCAAAAACTTGATGTCGTGGGGTTTTAGCAAACTTAAACTTCTTTTCTTTTAAAATGGCTAAATCCCGAAGGAAATGCCGAGATCTTTGGTGAAAATGAAATTAAGTTATAAAACGGTGGTACGATTTCAAGTTTTAAATTTATAATCTAAAACGATAGCTGCTCAACGGTCTAGACCCCACACAACAGGCAAGTGTACCTATCGTGGGTAGTATAGAGATGTGTAAGTACCGAGTATCGAACCCAAAGGACACGATTTCCACTACTCAGCTTTAAGTTGCTTTGATAAAGGAAAGATAGAAAAGTGAGAGAGAGCGAGAATGACCCAAGTAGAAATCAATAACCAAAAAGAAGTGTTGCTTTGGGACCTGACTATCTTTGGGACGAATTAATAGTAATTATTTAGTTGAGTGGTGTTGTCAAGTTACGTACTTATGCTTAACATGGAGTTGCAACCGCATTCTCCAGATGTGACTGTTCTCGCATAACTAGTTGTGTTCTTGTTTAAAATGAGGGTCTCCCAAAGCTCACCTCTCAACAATGAAAAATGGACTACTCAAGACTGTATGCATCCAACCCCAAAGAATCCACCCCCCAGTGTTGTGATAAAGACATCTAATTACTTAAAACTTTTACGGACAACTTGCCGGTGGCTGAAGCATGACCGAACAAGCTACCACTTGATATCATAGGTGAGTCGTGACTAACCAGAACACGTGCATCCCCTACTTGAATTAATTATTCTTTAAAAAAGTGATTAGTCTATTAATGATTGTGTGGCAATACAATAATGAAAGAAAATAAAGACCGTTTTCTTTCAACACGGGTTCACCAATTCTTAACATGTGCCAAAGCTATCACATAGACAATGAAACTAAGTCGCAAGATTAAGTCTCGGCTTATCACTAGGACCGAGTATAAAGACTGTACCGACCCTAAGTGAGATCTTTGATAGTAGAGGATTAAGCCACTAAGTGTGTGTATTTCTACCGACAAATGGGCCAATCACTACTCGTGGGTTTAGGTTAGCTTACAAGTGCATGGGTTGTTACTAATAGTAATTATTATGTAATTATCATAAATCTCTAAATCTTAGGAAAAGTTGTTGTACCTATTGATTACTTTCCTAGATTATAGTCAACTCTTGTATTATATATTTGGACGATTGTTAATATGAAAGATCATTCAGTCAAATCATATTATTTCCTATATGGTATCAAGTCCAACCTCTGATCCTATTTCTTCTCCTTAACCTACTGCCGCCGTCTTCTTCTGACCGCCGGCTTCATCACCCTTCCGCCCCTTTTTCACTCACCTGCTACTCCTTCCTACCCATCTCCTCTACTCTACAGCCATGGGCACTAAGCTCCGTCTAGCCATAGCGGTCACTAACATCAAAAATATGATTCCCCTCATCCTTGAAGACGAATCCTCTCACTAACATCAAAAATATGAATCCTCTCACTACTCTACCATAGCGGTCATATCATTCTTGTCCCGGGTCAGACCGCACACGAAGCATGGCTTGCTATTGCAGACCACTTCAACGACAACAAAAGTGCTCGTCAAATCCATCTCCAACAACAGTTTTCTAACATCCATCTCGAAGCATTCCCGAATATGGCTACATATTGGCAACAAGTGAAACACCTTGCAAATCAGTTAACGAAACAACAAAGAAAAACCTCTTCGCAAGGGCTGCAGTCACATCGGCCACTGCTCTGGCAGCCACCACGTCGTCAAAGCCTCATGACTCTGCTGCCGCATCTGCCTCCAATCGTGGCAGGAGTCGTAGTAAATCACGGGGTCGTGGTCGTGGTGTCTCCCGCAATGGACGCTCATACAGTGGACAACCTCAACACCCTTATATAGTATTTCCCAATTCTTGGGCCGCCAACCAGTGGAACTCCCTCATGCAAACCTCTCAACCATCTTGGTCCCCACAAGCCGCTACACCACCGTGCCCGTACCCGTCCACTCCTCGGCCTAACAACAACTCAGCCGGTATCCTAGGGGCCGCTCCAGATCAAGCCTATACCGCTACACTGTCCCCCACGGACATCCAACAAGCGCTATACGCCCTATCTCTCAACCAACCAGATCCACATGGCTTCATGGACACCGGCGCTTCGGGCCACATGAAAACTCCACAAGGTACCAACTCTCCGTCTACTTTTAATACTTGCACTAATAATACATTGTAGTTGGTAATGGTATGACCATTCCTGTGATTGGTCAAGGCAACCTAACCCTACCACCCCCTTTCCCGCCTTTTAAATTAAATAACGTCCGTTATGCCCCGAACCTTTTCAAAAACCTTATCTCTATCCGCAAACTTACTATTGATAATTTATTGTCCATTGAATTTGACCCTTTCAGTTTTACTGTGAAGGACCTCAAGACCAAGGCACACCTCCTACGTTGCAATAGCTCAGGCGACCTATACCCACTGACAGCACCACTTCCTTCCAAGACCACCTCTACTGCTTTTGTGGCCACCACTCAAGACCGTTGGCATCAACGCCTTGGGCACCTAAGCTTCTCCGCCTTGCATTCTTTACCTTTAGTAGTTTCTAGTTCATCTAATAATAATGACAAAACTTTATGTCAAGCTTGTGTTTTTGGTAAAAGTGTGCGTTTGCCATTTTCTAATTCTTGAAATCCTACTTCTTTACCTTTTGATATAATTCATAGCGATCTTTGGACATCTTCTGTGCCTAGCACCGGGGGTCACCGGTATTATGTTTTGTTTTTAGATGATTTTACAAACTTTCTTTGGACATTCCCTCTAACAAATAAATCTAATGTCTTCTCTGTCTTTTCCATTTTTAACACTTTCATAACCACCCAATTCAGAGGCAAAATTAAACAATTTCAATGTGATAATGGCAAGGAATAGAAACAGTTCCTTCCATAATTTTTGTCACCTCCATGGCATGCATTTCCGCTTTTCATGTCCATACACCTCGTCCCAAAACGGTAAAGCCGAGCGAAAAAATAGAACAATCAACAACATAATACGCTCCCTTTTAGCCCAATCCTCTTTGCCACCTTCCTTTTGGCACCCACGCCCTAGAAACCGCCACTTACCTCCTTAATATCATCCCCAACAAACATCACCAATTCCTTTCCCCCACCTCACACTTGTATCATTGTGAACCCACATACGTACACCTTCGTGTGTTCGGATGTTTATGCTACCCTCTATTACCCTCCACCACCATACACAAACTCTCTAACCGTTCTAAGCCTTGTGTCTTTCTCGGTTACCCACCTAATCATCGTGGTTACCGTTGTTTAGACCTCACCACCAACACCATATTTATCTCTCGCCATGTTCAATTGGAAGAAACAATCTTCCCCTTTTCTACCACCCTCCTTACCGAACCAAAAGATTATACATTTCTTAACAGTGGACTTAGTCCACTTCTTGGTCTCACATCGGCCCCATATCTCATCCCCAAACCAATACCCAGCCCAACAGTACCCGGCCCAACAGTCCCCCTCACACTTCCCCACCCATTCTAGCCCACA
Organism: Ambrosia x helenae; assembly: GCA_030844895.1. Taxonomy (NCBI): domain Eukaryota; kingdom Viridiplantae; phylum Streptophyta; class Magnoliopsida; order Asterales; family Asteraceae; genus Ambrosia; species Ambrosia x helenae. Next base: position 5,675 of record JAUTDX010001382.1, on the reverse strand, counting down.
AAACTGGACTACTCCCTCGACATCCCACATGCATCCCTCTCCAGACCACTCCCATTGTCCTACACCAGGCCCATCGGCCACTACCACAACCACCTCACCGACCTATACTCTTCCCCACCTCCCGACTCCACAAACCACCTCACGGCCCAAAATCCTCATCCAACCCCTCAAGCCCAATAGCCTACCATACCCACCACATCCACTACTCCTCCACCTGCTACACAACCACCGACTCGTACCATGCGCACGCGCGCCATGGACGACATCTCCAAACCTAAACACCATTTTAATCTTAATACCACAACGGTTGTCCATATACCCAAGTCCCCACAGGTTGCCTTGTCCTCGCCCGAATAGTTTGCTGCCATGACCAACGAGTTTAGTGCACTTGTTAAAAATGAGATTTGGGAGTTAGTTCCTCATCAACCAGATATGAATATTATTAGGTGTATGTGGCTTTTTAAACATAGGTTTCGCTCAGACGATAGTTTGGAGAGATATAAAGCTCGGCTGGTTTGTGATGGTCGGAGCCAACATGTGGGCGTCGATTGTGGTGACACCTTCAGTCCAGTGGTCAAACCGGCCACGATACGCCTTATCCTCACCTTGGCACTATCTCATTCCTGGTTCATCAACCAATTGGATGTCACCAATGCCTTTCTACATGGTCACTTGGAGGAAACAGTTTACATGCATCAACCCATCCCATGGGGGTTTCGAGAGATGCACGTTTCCCCAACTTTGTTTGCAAACTGAAGAAATCTCTCTACGGCTTGAAGCAGGCTCCACGAGCCTGGTACCAGCGTTTTACTAACTTTGTTTTAATGCAGGGTTTCACACAGAGCAAGTCTGACCACTCTCTGTTCATCTATCACCATGGCCAGGACACTGCGTACCGACTTCTTTATGTGGATGACATCATCCTCACCACATCGTCTGCTGCACATGGTGGACGTATTATGCAATCCTTATCCGGTGAATTTGCAATGAAGGATTTGGGTCCATTATCTCATTTTCTAGGTGTCTCTGTCACAGGACCGGTGACACCATGTTCTTATCTCAGCAGTCATATGCCAGGGACATCATACACAGGGCTGCCATGGACTCTTGCAAACCGGCTGCTACTCCTGTTGACACTGGCCCCAAGCTTGGCACTGCCTCCTCTGCCCCGTTTCATGATCCCACTACATATCGCAGTTTGGCAGGCGCACTTCAGTTCTTACTTTCACACGACCAGATATCTCCTATGCAGTTCAACAGATATGCATGCACATGCACTCACCCTTCGATGATCATTGGAACGCTCTTAAGCGTATCATTCGGTATATACAGGGCACTACAGACTATAGTCTCTCACTCAACCCTGCCCCAAACATTTCTCTTCGTGCATACACTGATGTTGACTGGGCAGGATGTCCTGGTCATCCAAGCGGCAGCCAACAGTCCCTCGTTCCAGTGCTGAAGCTGAGTACGGAGGGGTCGCTAATGTTGTTTCTGAAATTTGTTGGCTTCGTAACCTGATGCTCGAATTTAAACCAGCCGCTCGTCAAGGCCACTCTAGTTTACTGTGACAATGTCAGTGCCATTTATCTATCGGGTAACCCTGTTCAGCACCAGCGGACCAAACACATTGAACTGGACATTCACTTCATTCGGGAACAGGTACAACGGGGGTGTGTTCGTGTCTTGCATGTGTCCACACGATACCAGATAGCGGATATCTTCACATGGGTCTACCTCGTATCTTATTTGACGACTTTCGCTCCAGTCTCAACGTCCGACAACCTCCCGATTTGACTGCGGGGGTGTAATAGTAATTATTATGTAATTATAATAAATCTCTAAATCTTAGGAAAGGTTGTTGTACCTATTGATTACTTTCCTAGATTATAGTCAACTCTTGTATTGTATATTTGGACGATTGTTAATATGAAAGATCATTCAGTCAAATCATATTATTTCCTACAGTTACACACCATGGGTACACTCATAAGTCCTCTCACTTCCTATCAAGACACCCACAAGACCAAATACTAAGTGATTAGTTAATTAATTCATCAAACAAAGTTTTAAGTAAAAAGAATTAGACAAGAACACAAACACCAACTCAACAAATAAAAATAAAAACTATATAATTCATACCAAAGAAGTCTTCACCCTAGCAACACTCTAGTATCCTAGCCAAAGATTAGCATTACAACATGCATTCTAATTTGGGTGTATGAAGAACACATAGTAGTGGTTGTTTTGTGGATTAAAGAGGGTTTTGGGTGATTTCTAGTGATCTCTCTCAAGCTCTCAACTCAAGTAGTGTTTATGGAGTGATCCTAAGCTCCAAAGGTCACTTACTAGACCCCCAAGATGGCAGAAATGAGAGAGAGATCGAGTGGAATGGATGGGTGAAGGGATACTCAAAATGAAGGGTGGAGGCCTCTATTTATAGGCAAATCAGCTTAAGCACGCCCATGCTCAAGGTTCGGCATGCCCACGCTCGACAGCAGGTACTGTTGCAGAGTCCTTTTGCGCAGAAATGTCCCCCTTCAGACCTTGCGCGGCCGTGCCATGGGTAGTGGCACGCCCGTGCTTCCTGCTTTGTGTACCAGTCTTGTCAGTTTGGTCGGTTTCGAAGCCTTGGGGAACACGTTTTGATATGCACGATGGTGCTTGATGAAGTGGCTCGCCCGTGCTCTTTTGTAAAAGCTGAATTTGGCCTTTGTTGACTTGAAAATGTTGACTTGTTGACCCGGGACAGGTGCCGGACCGTGCACGGTCGAAGCGCGGCCGTGCTGCATCTGAAACAGCTCCGAAAGTCTTCAATTCCTTGTCTTTCATGTCGTTTTCCTTCCTGGGCTTCAAAACTTGCATGTGGGAGACAAGGTTGTTGTACCATGTACCCTTTTGCCTCCTAAAAGCTCGTTCTCCACTCAAAATGTGCCTTTTCTTTTCCTTTTTGCTTTTTGCTTCCAAGAACCTGCATTTATCTCATAGAAATGTTTTAGATATATTTTATAAAGATAAAAGCATAATAAATGTGCAAAAAGGAGGATAATTTCATATGTAAAACATATTTAATTATCGGCACATCAAGTGGCATATTGGCCCAAACCACAGGAGCGGTTTTGGTAATTATCTCTCATGAGAATGTAATTTTCGTCTATTTTTACTAACTCCGTTAATAATATCCGTTAACTCATGGGTGTATTTCAGTCATTTTTATATATGTATTTTTGCTTTTTATTTAAATTATAAAACATAGTCTTTTTATTATATAAATTAAAAAAAACAATAAAAAAAGTTATAAACCAACCCATTCACCCTACCACCCATTCTCTCTGCCACCCCCACCCTTCTCAAGAAACTGTGACGCCTATCATCACAATCAAATCACCACCACCACCTGTCTGTAACCACCATCATTATCTCGACCTTGTGCCCACTTGAACTCACCAGGAACGATTATCAAGTGACGAAAATAACGTGAAACTCTAATTGAATCTGATTGGTTTGCTAATATCGATATCAAATCAATAGATGTAAATTGGATTGTAATGGATGTGGATTGGAATTGAACCGAGTTGACGGGAATTTTGATTATTGCATCTAAGGAAATGAGTAGGATCTGGTGTGGAGAGAGATGAATAAATGACATAGTAGACGTCTTATGCCTCTGTGACCATCATTTGCCAGATCTAATCTATACTATATATAATATCATTTTAGAAGGGCATTTTAATATACCCAAAAGATTTGAACTTTTTTTTTTATTTAATGCACAAGATACAATCTTAAAATGAGGCTAAAATTAGTCTTTAAAACACTAATTACACTTTTAACAACCCCATAAATCAAGGACAACATCAGAACTGTTATTGTTCGCATATCACCTAGGGAGAGGTGCAGATGGCATTTAGGAAGATAGGAAGGACTAAGGCAGTCGGTTCAGATAAGATACCAATTAATGTAGCTAGTCATGCATGCCTTCCTTGGATGTTTCTTTGGCCGATTTTTGTTGATTGTGTATGGATAATTTTGGTGGCCAACAACACATAGGAAGAAGGTATTGGGTGTTAAGGCTCTAGGTTGGTGCAAGTATGGATATTGAAGTTTATTATATGTAAACCTGTGAGTAATAATTACTAATGTTTTGGCGGTTAGGCTTCATCAGTTGTTACACATATCAAGATTTTAATTATGAAGTTGAAAAGGCTTCTATAACTTAACTATATAGTAGTGATATGTTAAGAACAAATTGAATTGTCTAATAAAAGATGTTGTTACACATATCGAGATTTTAAACATGTCGCTTTCCAACTCTCCATCTCATATGGGTAGGAAGTCCTAACAGTCATTTTCCAACTTTATATTCCTTGAACATTGTCATTTTGTAACTCTCCATCCATATGCATAATGATATTACATTAAGATGTACTTCAACCAGTCTTCTCAAAGATTCTTACAATGATAGAAAATTGGACCTACCAACAAATCGTGAAGATCAAATGGTGTTCTCGGGAAGATTCTTACAACTAAAGAAAAAACTTATTCCAGTGTTTACTACATCCAGTGCATGTTTAGAGACGAGATTGATATATATTGAAACCATATATCTCGGCCATTTAAGGAATGGAAAGAAGAACATTCTCTAGGTTTGTTTGTTAGAAGACTTAGTTTATGTTTGCTTGTATTTTCTATATAGTTGGTTAACTCGGATATTATAAATTTGTTACTTGGCATTAATTCAGTTTTTAGAGATATTCGGATTTGTTCTTTTAGAAGAATTGCATTTTGTATGTGCAATAATAAGTTTGAATGCTATAACAGTTGTTTGACAAATTTGATAACAACTCAACAGATGTGGTAAAACAAGTTATAGAATAAAATGAGGATACTTTAAACATTTAGACTTTATGTGAGAACATCTGTTGACAAGTCATGTTATAAAACATAGTATATACAACAAAATGAGGATATCTTTCAATATTGTATAATGTATCAAAGAGATTCTTATTTTATCTCAACAGAGGCTCGAATTCCCAAACTTAATGATTTACGATTTAGAATTTAGTTTATTAAGAATATTATTTTATTATTTTTGTGTTACAATTGTTTTTTCACTCTATAAAAGGCCCAAAAAGTAAGTTCCAACTTCATATTTAATTGAAATGCAACTTATACTTGAAAATCAACTTTACAGATAGATAGTTTTATTCACCTTAAAAAATGAGAGGAATTCCCAATAGTCATTTTCCACTTTATATCCCTTCAACTATTTTCACTTTGCAACTCTCCATCCCATATGCATAATGATATTACATTCAAATGCCCTTCCACTAGTCTTCTAAAAGATTCTTACGTACACTCAAAGAAAAATGGATTACCAACATTCTGTTGGTAATGAAGTTGGAATTGGTGTTTTTTCAAAGATTCTTACAATCAAAGAAAAACATCAATCCATCATTACTACATCGAGAGTCTGTTCAGAAACTTTAGGGTTTTCGAACTTGATGATGTTTAGATACGAACTGTTGTCGTCATGCTGCTTTTAATTGTGTTTTTATTTTGTTCTGATGCCAAAAGCAAGGAAGATCATTCTCTAGGGGTTTGTTTGTTAGAAGACTTCTTTTATGTTTGCTTATATTTTGTATGTAGTTTATTAACTCAGATATTGTAAATGT